>JAOUZG010043444.1:31995-62356 GCA_026289955.1 Argiope argentata | reverse complement strand
GAGAGAGAGAGAGAGAGAGAGAGAGAGAGAGAGAGAGAGAGAGAATGATTTAAAAATAATAATGTTTTTACATGATAACTTGAAATTAACGATCAAATATTTCATTTTTTTTTAAAAAAAACTTTTTTTTTGAAATAAATGCAAAAAAAGAAGAAATAAATGGGAACAAATGTTTTAAAAGATTACCATGTGATTTTCTTTTATCAGAAATGTGTGCTGACATGGTTTTATTTCTTTGTCAAAACTCACTGTCCTTGTGCGATTTGTTTACAACCATATCATGTTCAAAAGGCGTATTGACACGAATTATTCACGTAAACAAACAAAGAACAACAACAACAAAGAAATATTTATTTAGACAACAAATATTTGCTACTCCAGCTTTGGAAGACTGAAAAAAAATTTTTTTGTTCTTTTGTGTAAAATTTTAAAATAATATAAATATGCTGGAAATACATAAATATATTTACACGAAAATTATAAATATTATTTCACTACTTTAAAAAACAAATGTTTGGAAGTTACTGCATTTTTATGTTATTTTTGTGCTTGGTTGTTTGATATGGCAAAGCAAATTTTAATATTGAATTATTTTCAGTTATTTATCTGTGAAAGTTCTCCAAAAAATAAAAAAAGTTATCATCCAAAAATGAAAATAACAAAATGAACAAAAAGTATATTAGTCTTTTATTGAATATTTAAATAAATTTGAATCAATAATTGACGCCCGAATATTTTTTTGTGAAATTTTTTCAACTGAACGCATTTAAAGATTGAGTAATAAGTTTTGACTTTTCATGTTTCATAAGCATTCTTGAAATATCTTCTAACTTGTTATATTAAAGAAACATTTATTAGCCTTTTTCAATTCATGATACTTACTATAGAAAAATTATACAAAAAAAAATCGATGAATGACTGTAAAGATGTTTTTAATCATTTTCCTGCTGTGAATATTTGAAGAGAAATTCGCCACATTTATGACGTCATGGGCTGATTGTTCAAACCAGACGGTATGTCTCATTTTGCTTTTTCCCCCTTCCTATTTATATTACAAAAAAAAAAAAAATGTTTTTCCCGGTTTTTCGTTTATCGAATAAATAACATACGAGTTCTTTTTATTATTAAAGTAGCAGGAAAATGCAAAAGTTTCTTGATAGTTTGGAAAATAGTTATCAAAGATCAATTTTTAATAAATGGAAAAATGGTTAGAAAAACCGTTTCTTTAAGTAAAAGGAATTGAAGAAAAGTTCCATATTAATTTAAAACATGTATTTTAATTTATTATTTTTTAAAAAATATATTTGTTTTCATTTCAGCATTGTTACATTTTCAATATCATATTGTTATTTATATTTTTATTTTGCTATTGCCACTGTCAGCTTTGATTTTAACAGAATTTCATTTGTATCGACAACTACTGGATTAAAATATGAAAAAGATAAATCAATATAAACAAGTATAGTAAAAATGTGCTGTACTGAAACACAGATTTTCACAGTTTATACTGAGGATGAAAAGTATAGCTGTTTTGAGAACTTGCCATAATCCTAATTTTTTTCAAGGTCTTTAAAATGAAATTCAAAACTAGTTCTGTATTTTATAAACTGGAAATTGCAATTTTATTAAATTCACACTTTAATTCGAAATTTTGTTCTCATTTTACTATGCAAAAATCGAAATAATAGTCAATGCTTTGTAGTATCTTAACGCAATAGGTATTTATACTACGCCACAAATTTGGAACATTTGCAGAAATAAAAGTTTTCGTTGCCTTTTGCTATAGTTATTATTATTATTATTTATTAGCCTTACGAAGTTGAAAAATCAATTTGAACTAAAAATCTAAATCAATTACTAAATACGTGAAAACTAAAAAGAGTAAGATTATTTGAAAATATTGAGAATATTTATTTTTTTCATATCTTTTTATTTTCATTAACAAACGCAGTGTTTTATAATCGATATAATACGAAACAGCTTTTGTTACAGCTGCAGCCATTGTTTCAGAACCCGCCTCGATGTCAGCTTGGCGACCGCCAAACCTTTGTTTACAAATGCTCCTCTGAAAGGCTGACTATACGCTCCCTGCGTCTGATAATTTGTCTTCCGCATTTGCCAAGGACGCCGTAGCACCAACCTTCGGTTAAGCGTTTCTTCATTAAATGCCGACAGGTCTCAGTTCCTGGGTAAATAGTATTAAATCCTGTCACCCCCAACGATTGTTTGCTTATTAAATTCGCTTCGGAATCTCGATTTGGTTTCTTTTCAGCTCATTTAAGCTAAGATTGGAGGGGAAACGCTCTGTTTATAGTTCGGCGGGAAACTAGAAGCAAACGATTTTATATTTTTCTCTTTTGCAACAGGGGAAAGAGAGAGGGCTCAGTGGGAGAATAAAATTCTCCTTGTTTTATTATTTTCTCCCTATCTTCTGGCAGTTTTATTGGGAATAGATATGTTTTATTTCCCCACATATACATTAAAATTAATTTTCGTTGTATGAGAGATAATATGAAATTGAAGGTAAAAAATACGCATGAATTTGGTAACAATTTCTTAACAAACATTTTATTAAACAATAATTTTTTTTCTTTTTCTCTCATAAATATTGTTTTTTTCAGATAGCAATTCATCGTATTGTTAAATATTGTATTCTAACAATATATGTACTTCATTGTCTCGTAGTTAATAAAATATAGATTAAGTTAATGGGAAGTTGTTTTTTAATATTTATTTCCTAGTTTATAAAATCTTTTCCATGGCAAATTTAAGAACTTTTTTTTTAAAAATATTTTTTGTAATCAGTTACATAAAGGAAATCATTAATCTATTTGCTCAATATTATTTTATTACAATTAATACAAAATATATACAATAAACTAATTATTTCTCCCACGTTTCTTACATTTTGTTATAAGTTATAACATATCAATAAGGCACTAGTAAATCGTTTCTAGTAAGAATGGGAAACGGAAAAAAGCAAATTAAAATAAAGCAAAGTAAGCAAAATAAAATAAAAGATTTCCTAATACTACTTAATATAGGGAAATGAGTGGGAAGGATTTTACTTTCAATACAATTATTGGGAAAATGATATGTTGAACGTTTTGATGTGACCTACTTTCAAGAAAATTCTTTATTGTTGTTATCATCAATCATTTTCTTCATGTGGATGAAGTAGTTAGCCGATTTTTAAAAAGTTATTTCTCTTTCAAATGTTTGGCATATAATTTATTATGTATGTATTATTCTAAAATTCTAAGATTTTTTTCTGGATTCTAAGATTTTTTTTCTAGAAAAAATAGAGTGCAGTGTTAATTGCTTAATTTTAGCTTTACAAAGAATATTTTATCGCATATTTATATGTATATAGTACTAGATTGCTAGTATTCTAAGAATTATTAATTCTAAATTATTTTTTGTACTAATTGCTGAATTGAAATTTTATTCAATTCGCTAGATCATCTGAGTGATGATTTCATCTTAATTATTTTTTTCTTTTGGCAATTTTTTTATCTGTATCATTAAATATAGATAATTAAAAAATTAAAATAACCAATTTCTATTAAAAATTCAATGGATTCTATAAAATATATCTTTTTGAGTACTCATAATTTTTTTTTCTGATATAGAGCATATCTTTCTTAATAACAGTCATAAAAACAAATATCCTAATTCCGTGTCTTAATAGGGTTAATCGTTGCGACAAGTAAATGTAAGAAATGAATTTATTAAGTTATTTACCAAATTTAAATAGCATGGTAATATATTTTAATATTTGAAGTTTACATACCCGATTTCGATTGCTTATATCTAAGTACTTTCTTATAACTTTTCTAAGATTTTTCGCTTACAATAGAATAAGATATTGCCCATTCATAAAAGAGCTATAAGAAAACTCAAAAAATTCGAAATAAACACTAAATTCATACTAACATTCAATAAGATCAGGTTGTTCTATAAAATTACTTTAACAAGATATGAAAGTTTCAGGTAAACAGGGAAATTAAGAAATAAGAAATTATCTTATACATTTTGAATATTATTAATTTTCAAAACTAATTGTTAAACCAAGAAAAAGTACTTGATTAATATCTCAAGGCACGCTAAAAATTCAAAGCAGACCTCTCCTTTAATAGGAAGAGCATGCTGACATTCGAAGAATGTTGAAATAGAAGAAACTGAATTTCATTGAAAATCTAGGCATATTTATTACATTAGGGAATAATATTTTCCTGCAAATGTACTAAATTCTTTTGATTAAATTATGTTACCATCTCGGTCTGATATCACGTTGTGTATTTATCATTTACAAAAACAAAAATGGTATATATTGCTTCTGTAACTTTTTATTTTCAGTTGATTTAATTATTATTGGCATAGTTTTCATAGATAAGAATAAAATTCAAAATTTTGTTTGTATATCTTAGCTGCATCTTTTTCTTGAATTGTTGTTAAGCACATACTAATAACAGCTAAAAAGCTTTTTATAATAAATTTAAATATTTAATTAAAACATATTCCTTTACATAGAATTTTAATAACAAGTGGTGTTTTAATAACAAATTTATAATAACAAGTGGTTTTTTAACGTAATATTTGAGAATGCGGATATTAGAACATTATATGCTAAAAAAGGAACATTTTTGAAATGGTATTAGCACAGCATCATACAAATTTGAAGAATATTAACGCTTACGAATAGTCAAGTGCTTATTCTTCACCTATTACGCTGGGGTGTGAATATGTTATGGTTTGTTTAATAAAGCATAAAATTTAATTAAACGAGTCGCTTTCTTTTAGAAGAACAATTTTTTTTCTTTTTACTTTAACTCGCTCCCTTGAAGCGAAAAATTTCTTTATTTCGAACAACAAGTAGTTGAAATCATGTTGCAATCTAAAGTGATTTACGAATCAAAATATCTTTTGCGTATACAAAAATTCTGCAGAGATTTTTGGCATAAAATAATAATAATAATAAAAATGTTAAAGCGAAAGAAGAAAAAGTATCGAGGGAACAGAGGGGGGGAGGGTAGAAGGGTGCAGTTAGCTTCCAGTCAACAAGTAAATCAAGCGTAACGAACATGTATGGTAAATCATTGAAGTTTAGCATGTTTAAAATTCTAACTAAAGCTTAAATATTTTTAACGCCATTCTACAGCATTTATATTATATCCTTATTTAGTGGGATTTTTTCTTAAAGTAGTTAAAACCAAAATAATTATTTTATTCCTGAAAAAAAAAACGTTAGTAATATAAAATAAAATAAAACAAATCCGTGTATATAATTCAAAATATAATTTTTTAAACATTTTTACTCTCCTAATCCATCACGGACCTTCCATATGTTTTATTATTTTATCTTTGAAGTTGATTTTTTGTGCGCAGATGTTTTAATAACTGATGGATTTTAAATGCAGTTAATTATATACCCTAGTGAAATAAACACAGAATATATCTTAAATTTGTATGGATATTTACTTTTTGAAGAAAGGAATAACAGTTAATTACATTTACGTTTCCTATTTTTAAATTCCGAGACCTGGCATTTGAATCCTCTGTGGATAATGAACTGATGCTGATGAATAATTAACTGATGAAAGTAACACTTGTATCTCTGCACAGTTTATTCAACTTGTTCTACATCACTGGATATCTGGCTCTTTTAGAAATTTGAAACTCTTTTTCTTTTATGTTTTTGTTAATTCTATTAAAGATGACATTGTTTCAGAGTGCGTTGTGCTAAATTTATATTTAATTAACCTTTAATATAAATAAAAAAATATTTGAGAAGAAAAGATTTCGTTACGGAATATTGATTTTGATGAAATGAGCATTTTATTCTAAAGAAAGTAATTGTAAAGTGAATTTTATGCACCAGTTTTTTTCGTGAGGTATAGAGTATCTTTCTTTTTTTGATAATTCTTGAATGGCATCTTTATGTATCTTTTAAATTTAGATATTTAAATGTAATTATTAGAGCAAATATTTGAATGTTGGAATAAAAATACGAGGATTAAAGTTTATTTAGTTCATTTTTCTTTAAATTAATGCGTTGAGCTTTTTTTTTCAGTTTGACCTATGCAGTGATATAATTTACTTACTACAATATTGACTTGAATGTATTTTTTATTCGAATATTGACTTAAAAGAATTTGTTCATTGAAATATTCTTGTCTTCTGAAAACAAATTTATTTACTTATAAATATATATATTAATTATTCTAATGTTAAATTTTAAGTTTAAAATGAATTTTTAATAATAATTTACCTACGTTCTTTACACTTATTTACATTAAACTCCAAAATTGCAATTGATAATTTAAAAATCCTACAATGATGAGTTAAGGGGAAAAGTGGGAAATTTAAATCAGATTTTTTTCAAGGATGTTAGAATGTGCAAATTGTATCGTATACGTAATTTTATCATGATTCTTAATGTTTTGTTAAATTACATAAATTTGGGTTTACCTTTTGTCTTGTTTAGAGGCAGGAAATGTAAAATCTTTGAAGGTTAAAATAAGTAAGCAATAGATTGTTGCGTCGTCGAAAATTTTTAATGGAGGATGATGTTCTTGTATATGCTTTCCTGCTAGTAATTATCATGCAAGGAAACTGTGTAAAAAAACCTTGCCTCATTTCACTTCCTCATTCTTATTCTTAAATTAAAACAATAAAAACTGGGTATGAAAAATATTTACTTTGCGCTATTTTCACATAATTAAAATGATACGTGCTTGTTTAGCCTCCAAGTTGATAACACAATACTTATTAGAGGACCATTTTTTAGAAGAATAAATAAAATTATATGCTTTCTTAGGAAAGATAAACGTGGGAAATAATTTAGTATTTTTACGAATAAATTAGGGAGCGTTTAAAGAAAGCATTTATAATTACTACGTCCCTTGTGGGATTAAAATAATATAGTGTTTTAAAATAGTCTTCAGTACGCACTAAACTAGAATAGAGATTAGAGATATTACATATCTATATCTTTTACTTTTCAGGTCATTAAAAATACAAAGTTATTTTAATTAAATCAAAATAATCTTAAGAAAGAAATATATAATTAATATATTTCAAAATAACTAGTATTTGAGACTGATATGTTTTGCTGTCAAGGCTTCGTTTTTTAATGAGTTTTTTTAAATATCAAATAACTATACTTGATTTTCACGGTTTCAATCAAATAACTATGTATTCTTATTTCTTTTATTTGAATTGAAATTACAGTTTGCAATAACCGATAGAATAAGAATAATATTCTGAATTTGTTATTTTTTCTGAGTTATTTTTTTCCTAAATTGTCTTTGGTTTGCGTTACATATTTATTTACGATATTTTATATATTTATTTTACGATATTCTAAGAAACTATAGCGCAATGAAATCTGAAAGTTTTTTTTAATAAATATATCCATAAATGAATTTTAAACACGGAAACAAATGAAAATTTAAATGTAATTTTCAAAGATTATTTCTAATATTTTTATACGATATTTATAAGCACATCGAATCAATAAATTAAGGATCGATTTGACGCTTTAAAAATGTTATCTTGTTAAAACTTTTCCCAAATAAGTAAAATATTTTTTTCTTCTATAAATAGCTGATAATTAATTGTTTCAATCCTATGTGAAATACTGTTGAAAATATTCAAATGATGTATTAAATTTTTATGCAAAAAGAATAATCTTACAAATTGATAAGTAAGTAGAATTATGAAAAAAAATGGTTTGAATTCTACTCGTTAAATACAGTTGTAGCTCTTACATATCTAATATAAATACATAATATGATGCATACAATATTTTTTTTCTTTCTACAACACTAACCTTATTCCTGTTCAAATGATTTCACTTTTTTGGCATTCTAAAACTTTTAGTTCGAAATAAATAAATGTGAAGGACAGAAGATAATGATGTTTTCCTACGGAGCTAATAGTATTGCAAAGAAAATAAACTTAAAATAACATGTTTCCAATTTAATTTCGCGGAAATTTGCATGAATAGGTGATGGGTTGCATTAACGGAAAAGGGAGGGGGGGGGTCAAAAGCTACTCTGTCAGCAAATTCGCAGAAACAATTTTCATTTCGACACCATTTTACTTCGAGTCGGGCTTTGAACAGTAAAAATCATGCGAATAAAAATTTTCTCCGTAAGGGGGAAAAAAATAAGTCACAGGGCAATTTAAGTCGATCGTTATTTTACAGGGAGCAAATAACCACCTGTACATCATGTTATTTGAAGTTTTGATCCTTCCAGCGTCCTGTCTTGATTTCTTCGAAATGGCGCGAATTCGAAGAAGGCAAAACTGAGTAACTAGACACGGTTACAGCTAGTCAGAATCTCGTTTCATTCTTTTAAAAATAAAATCTTTTTCGAATTGACATAAATACATATTACTTTTGTTTTGCGGATGATGTGAGGAGCAATGGAAGGTCATCCGATTTTTGCGACTGTCTCGTTTTGATCGGATAAAAACGTTTTTTCAGACGCACGTCTAGTCAGAGAGTGACGAACAGTCGGGGTGGCTTTCCTGGCGATATATCGCCTTTTTATGGCTAGAATGCCTTTTGTCGCTGTGGCATACTAAAAGGGAGTTGGTTGTGCAAGATTGCCATGACTTTTTATGACTTGATTGATTATTTTAAAGAAATGCCATTATAATTTTATTATATAATTTGATAATTGATGATTTAATGTATTAATACCATATTTTTTACAATATATTTATACGAGAGTTATAGTTAAAGTTAAATGCTACAAGACCATTGTGAGGGTTAACAATTTATCCTCACAATTTCCAAATTATATTAACGGGAAGATGTTTAAGTTTTTATGACTTTAATACGAGTTAGTTCCTTTTATCATTATTAATATACGAGAAAAACATTATTTTAAACTTTAGAGAAATTTTAAAATAGAATTATTTTTGTAAAATAGAATTCTTTTTTTTTCAAGTTCGTCTATTGTTTATATATTTTCATCGGGGTAAAATACTATTAGTTATATTATTGTTTCGCCTTAATTTTAAAAAATAGAGGTTCGGTTCCTTTAAAATTTGCAATAAATGTACAAAAATGGTTAATATAAATGGTCCCAATTTCAAGAATTGCTTGTAAATTTTACTAAAAGTGTGTTTCAATTAATTTTTCTAAAAAAAGAAACTTTTTCTATTAATAAAACTTATTATTAACGGATCCATAAATTATCAAGTTTTTTTTTCATTCAAGACAGTTCCAAAAAATATCAGGTTCTTTTTTTCAAACATGCATTTTACTGTGATAAATTCTGCCATTATTTTATTGTTTTTTTTTCCACATTCATAACGTCTAACTAGTGCTACAATTTTTGCGATTTATTAAAAAATGATTAATGTAACGAAACATTAAAATATTACTAGCAAAAGTGTGAGTTTTCTTTTTATCATTCATATGTTATCCTTGTTATTCAAGAATTTATTAGGACAACAGCATAATTTATCAGAACAAGAATCATGATTTCTGTAAGTCAACTTTCTACACAACCTACCTGAACAGGTTTTTAAAGAAAAATACATCTCTTTTATGAATTAAACAACTTTAAAATGTCTTGTGGTATTTAAATATCCATTTACGGAGCAATTTAACCAATTAAATAAAATAACAGTAACTTTAAAATATTTGAACGCTTATTTTCTTTAAAATATTTCCAAATCGACCTTGATTTCTGCTTATACCCTTGAATCGAAACAACTGGTTAAAAATTCTGATTGCCATTATTTGCGAAAGCAATTTTATGCAATCAATTAATCATCCACCCTGTTTTAGATTTTTGTACACTTTGTTTCTCAATCCATATTTTAATAAACGAACCATTAGTTACTCTTTCCCGCGTCGCAAACCACGACCAAACCAGTTGCGTTAAAAACTAGTCGAGAAACTTAACTTGTGCAGTTTGTTAATTTCGTAATTATTTTGTTACTTATCGCCCAAGGCTGATTTTTGCCTGTCACGAACGTTCTATTTATTTTTCACTCGAACGTAAACAAGTTTTCCCACAAAAGATCCGGTTGAAAAGTTGAAAACGTATACCAAACCATACAATATAGCATAAGCGATTTGCTGGAGTGTAAATAGTGTGAATGATTTGGATGAACGAAGCTAAAACCTTCTTCTTTTACTTCTTTTTTAAATTCCCCTTGACATTCACAAACAATCAAATCCAAAAAATTTCGAAAAAGGAATTTTAAAAAAGAAAACTTGTTTAGAGGTGAATCCTTTCCCATGAACTAATTCCCACCTATTTCAGTTGATGGTGGAATATTTAAATTGGACCTGAATTTGAATAAATGAAATCCTCATCTCATTATTTTCAGGCTGTAAATAAAATGGAGTGAATGTTAAAAAGTCTCACATCCTCTATGTGTGAAGCAGTTCCATTTTGGAATTACTATTTCACATACTTCTATTTATGAGACGTGTTTTTTTTGTCTTATCAAACCCAAACTCGATCATTGAAATTATTGTAATTACTCCAAAAATAATAATAATAAAAGAAAAAAATGTTAAACAATTCAGAATATTTTTTTCTAATTACGAAGTTGAGGAAATAAACAAGAGAGGGCAGCACTGTCTGACTTATTATTATGACTACCAGAAGGTGAATGAAACTATTTCAGAAATAGATGATCGACAGTTTACTTCTTTTGAAAAGGAGTTTGGTGGGAAGATGAATAATGTCACATGACAGTGACTGGCTTTTTGAGATGTAAACAGGAAACAAAGGGGTGTTCACTTCCAAACGGAATTCACCGAGTTCCGCTCCTACAATGAATAACAAATATTTTCTATTTTCGAATATTGTGTAAGTTTCCGATACAAACTGTTTTTATTTCTCAGAGCAAGTACTTCTTAAAAGATTTTTTAACATTATTCTTTACCTTTTTTTAAAGTTTAAAGTTCATTCAAATTAACTGAAGAATAAAGAGAGTGACTGAAGAATAAAGAAATTGTTTTCCTAATATAATGCTTACTTTGATTGATGTTTAAAAACTATAAATAACAAGCAAATATTAAAAAAAAGCATTTATATATTTATCATGCCAAGGAAAGATGATTAGGAACTTTACAAGGAAATGTATTCATTTTAGAGTTTAATAGATGGTTCTTGAAAAGATTTAACAGACTTAAATACTTCATTTTATCTAATTGTTAAGAAACTGTTAAATTAATCAAAAAATTCTGCACAATCAATGAAATGGGAGTTGAGATTTTTCAGTCGTTTCTTTATAAACTGTAGTAATTAGATTAGTTTTAAAATTATTTCTTTCATTTATTATTCATTATTTATATAAAAAATTATAAGTTTTTTTATCTTTTAAATTTATGACCACATATATCATTCTAAGCAGCGGGGAAATGAAAAATTGTGGAGAGAAAGATAGTTTAAAATTAATTAATAAAAAATTAACGAATTAATATTTGAAAAAACTGTATTAACGTCAAATGTCATCCACTACAAATTTTAAAAAATTTCTTTGAATTCGATTGTATAAGTAAAAAGTATTTTATTAATTATTGAAAATTTGAATAAGACATATGTATGTAATGATATTTTAAGCTCTCAATTTAAATTTATTTCTTAATTTTCAATTTAAGTTAGCCATAATAACTTCCTTCTAAAATATTCTCTTATTTCCTGATCCATTCCACTTGTTGTAGTTAATTAATTTAACAGAAGCTTTGTAAAATTGCTGAATCAGCTAAATGCCGTATACTTTCCCACACTCCAAGTTCAGGGACAGAAATTAGTTGGCTTAGCAAACTCCATTAAAAAAGCCCTACGATTCCCTTGCACGAGCTGTACATGTGATTGTCATGTTTTAAATATCCCCAGTAAAATCTAAAGGTATATAATCAGAGGGATAAAAATTTAATCAGCTTTTTCGTCCATTCGTTTTGTGTTGTGCACGTCGCTTTGGCTTGTACACAATGCCTGCTTCCTGTGCTGGAATAAAACAAACTTAAAAAGTCAACCTTTCTTCTCCATGATTTCGGCCACAACTCTGTTATCTGCTCTCAACAAATAATTTAAATGCTTTACATTATATATATGTATAGGGAAAGTGTGAGTTAATGCTAGGAATTGCGAATGAGTACTTAAAGGATATAATATTTAAAATATTATTTCATAAAAAATCTTGCATACATTTCCAATATTTGAACTGTATAACTCCGCAAATGGTGCAACGTGATTTTTTAAAATCGAAATCTCTTTATGGTCTTCAAAAAATAAAAATGAAAAACTTCTGAATGGGATGATAGAAATAGAGGCACAACTCATTCATCGGTGTGGGTCAGTCATATTTTAACAGTGCGAGTCTGCTTTTCAAATAATGTCTCTCTCCACGTCCATAAGCCATTAGCAGAAACGATTGAGCAACTTTGTCAGTCCCTAATGGATTTTGGCAGCTATACTTATGCAAATGAAGTGGGCAACGATGCACATCCCCAGATTGGCCGATAAACGAGCACGCTTCGCTCCATAATTGAACAAGTACCAAAAAGTATTCATTCTTGTTTAACCACGCACCATACCTCATCCGGTTTTTAATAACAGGTATGGGTGAGGGAATTGAAAAACAGTCTGGTTTCTCTGTCAGTTGTGTCTGTTTTCCGGCTGGGGTTGAGCCTTTATTTTTCGAACGCGGGTCATCTGACAAGGAATCGAACGATTAATCAAGGTGTCGTTTCATCCAACGTACTGCAACTTATTTTTGTTATCTCTACATGATTTCTACTACCCCATGCATGCTGATTGATGAAGCACATTGTTTATGTCTGCTGCAGTAAATGGCAGTGTAATTTCGATATTGTTGAAAGATTGTGATGGAGTAATGGTCGCTTGTTTGAAATAATGTCACAAGCTGATATCCATTAGGGGGTCTTATTCGTAGATACGCATTTCGCATTCGTATCTATGATTTGTAGTTGAAATAAAATCCTGGAAGTTCTTTATTTTACGTTAATTAAATAAAAACAATCATGTGATTCTATCTTTATTTGTTGTATGCTTGTTGTTGTTGTTACTTTTGGTAGTTGTCATGCAAGAGCCCGCTGAGGGAATCAGCGATTTTAAGTCGAGTTTGTGCAGTAGCTTCTGAGGGTAAAGAAAACTGAGCATCCGAGAGCATAAGTTTGGATTCTAGCTCGTATGAAGCTATATATATGCTATATAGCTCATTTATAGATATATGTAATCTCATATATATTCTATATTGCTCTATCAAGCTATATATAGCTTGTGTATATTCACACATACTCGTTTGAACACCCTCTTTTTACAGGGAATGAGGTTCTTTCGCATACCTTATAGTTGTTGTTGTTTCTTATAGCATTTGCCATGGACAAGCTCACTGAGATAGTTAGCGTCTCTTGTTTTGCAGTAGTGCCAACTAGGGTCAAGAGCACGACTTTTGCTACTCACTCATCACATTCGCTTGAACAGTCCCTTCTTACAAGGGGGCACATTCACACACCTTACAGATAGAACTCAGAAGAACAACGCTGCCTTGACCAGAATTCGAACCCGGGATAGCCAGATCACTGGAGAAACGGCATGTATACCTACCAGTTAGAACAATGGGTAAAGAACAACCATGCCCAAACCAGGACTCGAACCCGGGACATCCAAATCACGGGGTTCCCTAGGCCAAAACTTACTGACATGTAATAATGCAAACAAAGAGTGACAACCCCCTTCAAATCTAATGCAATATGCTTTTATATGCGACTTTTGAATTTAACTCTAAAATTGGTGTGTCCAGTTCGCACATATATAGATCCATAAAATTCAATAGTATAAAAAGTTTATACTATTGACTTTGAAAGTGGCGTATGCTATCGGAGTTTTATTCATTTATTTTAGTTGTTAAAAATTCCTGCAGAGAAATAAGGAAATGTAGATTAATATTTCAGTGAAATTCTGTTGAAAACAATTATATAATTTTCTCGTTAAAATAAACTAACCCTTATATTATATGAATGATACACATAATTACTTTTACTAGTGCAAAGCATCAATTTAAAAACTTGACTTAAAACTGACGCATAGTAATCAAATTAGTTATTTTATAATTGTTTAAAGGCAAAGAAAATGTTGTTTTGTGTATTAATTGTAGAATAATAAAAATATAAATGCTTTAAGTAAAATTTCTGAATTATATAAAATATATATAGAATTTTGTATTAAAGAAACCAAATCAAACATGTAATCCATATGATTTTGGATTTCATTTTGCTTCTTTTTAAATTCAGTTAAATTTTGGCTCATCATATATTATTATCTATTGCTCGTGTTTAATTTTAGCGCGTGTCATGATGAAAAGTCCAAATTAAAAAGCTTAAAAATAGTAATATAATTGAAGACAAAACATTCTTTTAGGAATATCAAGTATTGGTAAAAATCCCACAGCAGATTTAGAAAATTATTTAAATAATAATTTGTAATTAATTTATTTGTAAATATTTCTTACGCTGTTAATTAATTTCTATTAATACCAAAATTTTGGCACGTTTATGGAATTTATGATTATTTATTATCATGTGTGATCATAATGTTGTTTTGGTTAGGAATTTTTGATGTCTCCGAAATGTACGGGCAAAAAACATTTTAACTTGTTTTTATCAGTATTGCATTATTATTACGTATTCTTCTTTGAAAGCAGATGCGTTTTTAAAAAGTTACCTTCCTTTACTAGCATTACTTTATTATTATGTACGCTTCTATGACAGCAGATGCGTTTTTAAAAGTCAGACGAAAAACTATGACATCCCAGTTACTGTTTCATTTGTTTAAAACCGGTTTAAATTGATTAATGATAAATTAGTTAATACAAATAATGACTTAAAAATAATAATTTTCTCACACGATAACTTGGAATTTGCTATCATAGAATTCATTTGTATTTTATTTTTCCTATTTTCTTTATTAGTAAAGTTTCAATTTTAACATACAAATTGTTATAAATTCTTATTAATAAAAAAAAATTCTGATTTTTTTCTTGTTAAATAACTTATTTTGCATGTTAAATATTATTTTTACTTACACTACAATTTTTCTTTCTTTGCAGATGAGCAAAGGCGAAAGCAGCGGTCCCTTTGATCTGCTGAACTTGGACCTCAGTCAACAGAAATGGGCCTTGGACGTGCGTCTTTGTATTATCTGCTCTGTAACTGCGCGAGTTAGGGAATCATTAAAGAAAAGACTCTCTTCAAAATCTGGATGTGGAACGAAAAATTTAGAGACTATTTATAAAAGCGATAAAAGAGGCATTCTCGCTCTTAACTGGACGCCCCCTGAATACGTCTGTGATTTGAAATACGGTGATAGACTGATTGACAATATTATGCTACAATATTACTGGTAAGATGCCTGGCCAGCATTTATGATCCCTACGCAATTATGAATGCTATACTGTTTAGTAATAATGCTACCTGTATACTGTTCTTAGTTTCTCTCTGCAAACCAAATCCACAAGACGGAATATTCGTGTCAGAATAGTAAATGCATCGTGATGTTGTTTTTTTCGTTGTTGTATGATATTATTTAACTCGTGCTTACCATTTTTTTCTTTTAAAAGCCCTTGAGTTATTAAAATAAATAAAAAAAAACAGACAGGGTTTTATTTTGTATTCAAAATAGATATAAAATAATTCTAAATAGTTCGATTCATATGAAATCCTCAAATAAGATAATAAACATTTTACGATTAATGTATTACAATAATGCGATTGAAATAAACGATTTACATCAGAAATTTATGAAATTTACTCAGTAGATTAATTGATTATTTATTATTTTTTGTGCATTAGCTATTTTCTGATAAAACGTTTATTAACCAAATCCAGGATCTTTAAAAATGTTTGAAATAAAATACACTGACTCCTAGATCATCTTAACTAGCTTGGATAACAATAGTATCGACTATAAGTTATTGTATAATGCAAAATATTATCTTAAAATCCGGATATTAAACCATTTAAAATCCATTTTAAAATAAATATGAAGGCATCTGGAGATACGTAACCTTTTCCTTTTATAGCACAGTAACAAAGACAGTTTAATGTTTCCTATATTTAATATTTGATACGAATAATAAATTCCATATAGAAAAATTGCAATTTTCTCTTGTTTTATTAAGAAACTAACCTCTAACGTCTTTTTTTATTTCATGAGACTATTTTACATTTTCGTTTAGATTAACCAAATTATAAGATTTGCTTTTGATGCTCAGGTTAACATGACTCTTTTGTGAGAAGATTGAAAATGCTCGTACGGATTATCATCTTCTAATATATTACTTATCTCCAATTCTTAGAGTGATTGCAAAAATTAATAGCAGAGCGCTATATTTATTAAGAAAAAATTTATAATGCATGTGTGCAGCTTTTCCATGGATTTTTTAATATTTTAGATATTTAGAAAAGCTACATTTAGAACAATTAATCATTATATGTGAAATATTTTTACAATAATTAAAGTTTCAGGGATAATTTCATAATTCAAATAAGTTCTAAATTTTCCGTTCAAATTTTTTTCAACGAAAAAAAATTTCTGATTCCAATATTTTAAATAATAGCAACTTTTAAGCAATAAGGAATTCATATTATTACATTAATTTGATGATAAAATTTTATTCATTTTTTAAAAATTTATTTCGACTTGAGCACAAAAATCATGTATTTTCTGATATTAAAATGAGATTTTTCTTTATGCATTTTCCCCACCTATACAATAAATCAAGTATTTGCCTGTAAGTCAGGTAATCAAACGCAAGCAAATATTTATGCCAAAAAATTTATTTAAAAAATTATGATGAGTTTAGAAATGAGTTTTTTTGTAGTTTCATTGGAATTAAATGAATCTAAAATAAGTAAAGAAATCCTCTCTAGACGAACGAATTAACTATTATAATTTTATATTCTGCAATAAATGATGTATTATATTCTGCCATTCTTTACCTTATTTATTTAAGAATCGCCAGTTCAAAATAATATTGTTTATCTTAGTCTGAAATAGAAACTTTATATAATCAGTTTTATTGTGTCATTATTAAGTCATCGATTCTCCATTTGAAGTGATGAAAATCAAAGATTTCGTCCAGTCATCTTACCTAAAGAACAAAAATTATTTCGCTCCAAAATAGTACAAAACCGTTATATAATTTAGTAAGCAAAATTTTTGATATTGTATATCATATAAAAGTTGTAAAATGGTCTATAAATGAATGCTAAAATATAGTTTTAGTTTCAACCGAAAGGTCCATAAAAATGAACCAACATCGTTTATAATTTAATTAGATAAGGTAAAACTTAAATTTTATTCAATTACTGAGAAATATTTAAGAAAAATTTATTATTTTTACTTAGTTTAAAATTGACTCAAAAATAATTAAAAAGCTTTTCGTTAAATTTCTTAAGTATTATTATTTGCATTGCTTATTTACTGTTGTATTTTTTAACAATAAATATAAATAAAGAATTGCAAATTATTATCTGGTACTGCGCTTAAAATTGATTGTAATTAACTATCTTCTTTTATTAATTAAAATATTCACGTGATTTACTTGCTGGGTTTACAAAAAAAATCAGAAAAATTATTTAAAAAGGAATGCGTTCAAATTCAATAAAATATGAATATGTAAAAGTATTCCAAGCCTACATTTTTGACAATTTTAAGAAATTCATTAAATCAAAATACTAATGGGGCTGAAATTTGTATTTGTATTTCTGACAGAAACAAGAATTTTATTTTTTTTCTCCCTTTATAAAAGAATCTGTTTGTCTAAACCGAATATGGAGGAAATAATGACAAAGTTAATTAAATATTTCTCTCTATAAAAACTGTATCAGCGAGTTTTGAAACAGAACAGTAAATGTATCTATATGGTATATATAAAATTAATTAATTTTTAGGATATTACCCGATTGGATCACGTTTCATTAAAACTAAGATAATCAAGATTTTTCTGTGAATATATTTATAAATTTTTGCACCTGTTTTTGTAATTAAAAATGATCTTTACGTATGAATTATTTACGATTCTCTCATGAAAACATGGTTTTGCTTTTGACATCACTTTTTGGTAATAGGAGTGCATATAAATCCATTTCGCATAAGTAATAAAATGGAACTAGATATCTTGACAATAGTACAAAACTAGTCTGCAGGTAAAGCTACTGCATGAGATGTGCCTGAAATTAAACTGATGTTTAAGATGAGTGACGTTTTAATATGTAAAGGTGTTAACAAAATTGAAGCAAAGAACCTTAAAATTACAAATTTAATTGATACGATATAACTGTAAGCACAGCAAATATTATACGTTCTGGAAGAATTTAAGTAAAAAGAAGTAGTATTATTTTTTAAAAAAACTAAATTATCAATTTTTATCCTATTTTTAATATTAACGAACAATTTTGTACAACTAGTACTCATGTACAATAGAGTACATGTAACTAGTGCACAATTACCAAATTCCTGTAAAATAATCAATCCCTATCCCATGGTTCCCTGAAATAGTCAACATTCCAATCGTTGTTATACCAATTATTGCTTATTTATCAAAACGAACGGAATGTAAGTGCTCATGTGACTGTAGCTCATTTCAAAAGCCAGTATAATTTATGTAAAATCATGTTTTCATGGCAACTTTTGTGCATTACTATGTCAAACCGTATTTGTGTGTGTGTGTGTGTAAAATAGGATAATGGCAGAATTCCATTCTGAGCCATTAAAAATTACGATATTTTGTATAGTTTTTCTTAGTCGATAGTCGTTGTTCATATTGTCAGTGTCGAACATATATTTGTGGCCATTTGTTTTTTTATATGTTTGCTGAGCTCTATGTTATCTGTATAAAAGAAAAAAAAATTGCAGCAGTTTCGAAAAGTCTCAGCCAATAAAAAAGCTACGTACTTCCAAGCTGTCTATTTATTTGTTGGATTTTGTTTATTTTTTGTTATATTTTGCATTAATGGTCATCGAGACACACTTTCGTACACAAAAAGACACTCAATATTTGGAGCGAAATGTTTTAAAAAGAAAGAGGTTTTTGTCAAAACATTTTTAAAACCTGATTTCTTTTTGGATATTTCGATAAATGAACTAGCTGTTAATTGCAATAATATTGAATGATGGTTTACAATTCTTAAACTTTAAACAATAAAAATATAATAGATTTTCGTTTAATAGACTATCAAAAAAAACTTCCCTTATAAAATAAATCTTCATTAATAAATTTAAAACAAATATTACTTTGCAACTAAATTAAATCTGCTTTTTATCAATGTCGAAGTCAAATAGAAGCATAACAAGATAACTGAACAAATTATTTATTAACTAGAGTACAATTACATAAAATGTTGTTGCTTTGCTAAACTGAAAGCGGAAGTTTTCTGTTCTGATTAAAAACTTTATACCCATAAATTTAAAACTAATCTGTAAATTCAATTTATATCAAAGGTTTTATAAAAGACAAAATAAAAGCGTTTTTACTACCAAATTTAAGTTTAAAATCTGCTTAATAGTAAAGAATTGTTTTGATCGGTATTTGTGCTTGATAGAATATTTTAAAATACCGAAGTTAAAATTCGAATTTTTATTAATATCATTACTTAATATTAAAGAATCTATTTTAAACTATTTTAGATGTTACTCAGATATATAAAACAAAATAGAGCATTTATATTTGAATGAAAGATTTCTTTGATAAGGTATTTAATCTTTTTTTAAAAAGGAAGCAAAGATAGATACATTATTTAATTTTTGAAGTTTTCTGGGAATAGATTGTAAAAGATAAAGTTGCCTGATTGCAAAATAAGAACAATATATTTAATTGACTTTGAAAGAAATTTATAGAACTTAACTGAACAGATATATATGTTAAAATCATTTATTCGAAAATAACCGAAGAAGAAATCTCGAAAATAACTTGGTATAAAAGTCTTTAGCGAGACGGAAATTCATAAATTTATTTACTAATTTTTTTTATTTTACAGACAATCAAATGTTTCTTTCATCATGAAATAGGAGGAAAACTATATAATAAGATTGGAAAAACACACCAAAAGATTATTTAATCAAACATTTCACCAAAATAAACATTGATTCTATTTAGATTTTATAAAACCTGACATTTAATAGAAATAATATTCTTTATTTAGAGAAGGCTTCTTAGAAATAAGATATAACGATTTGCTTATTATTTTCTTTCTCTTTTAAAAATTTCGTCTGCAGAACAATCCAATGAAAACAACACAATGAATAAAATATTTTGATTCCAAATAATAATATTATATTCATAAGTTGCATATAAATAATTTTGCTACCGTTTACTCTAAAATTGTTTTTTTTTAAAGTTAAATTATACATTCGGTTTATATGCCCCCATTTCAAAAATTGAATTTTATAAATGCTCAAATAATTATTTAGTTAAATAAACACTTTTACTTAATTAAATAAACCTCCAGCTCTTGATTAAGTAAATAACTAATATACAGATATTTTAATGATTATTGTTTCTAAATGCAATTATCTGTATATTTCCTTATTTTAAGAAAGAAAAATCAGATTTGTATAGCACGAGAAAGATTGTTAAGGGAGACCCGTCTCTAATTTAAATAATTTAAAATCTGATTTTTTTAGAAAGTTGTATAAATATAAAATAAGGAAATTCAATCAATTGACCCAAGTTAGAAATCTTCACTTAATTATAATTTTGATTCAAAATTATAATTGTTTTAACTAGCAGTTCTTTAGCAACCAAAACTATACTTTGTGGAGAAATTTTGTTTGGGTTCAAAAGTGTAATTGACCTTTTTGCCAAATCGCAAAATATTTGTTTCAATAAACGATTATTTTCGAAGCCACAGTCCTTTCAAAATGAAGAACCGCCCCATGGAAAATATTTAATTTGAACTAAAGGAAAAGAATAAATGTAGGTTTTTCTTTAGTATTAATTATACAAGAACTTTATTTTCGTCGGATTTAATCTATTTATTTTACTTTAAATCTTTGAATCTGTCTCTTATAAATATAATTAAATGAAATACTTCATAAAAGGATATCATTCATTATATATTTAAGAAAATAAGCATCTGCCTTTGAAATATACCTTCGGTTCATAACAAGAAAACAATGTTTATAAAGCATCTGAGGTAAATATTACTACTGATTATTATAAGTTTCTATATCTTCTACTAAATTATATGGCAGCAATTAAACTAAAACAATAAAGTTTAATAAATACTTGAAAACGATATTTTTAAATACATGAAATCAAGAATAATATTTTCTAAAGAAATTTTTAAAGTATAAATAAAGTTTCACCATTTCTACTAATAACAATAAAATAAAATAAAAAGATGCAAAGAGTTTTATTGTAGGGGATATAGCTGGTTTATTTAACACTAAACTCATATTTTTCTTTTCGAGTTATTAATCGCATTCTTAATCATGTAATTTTGGAAATCAAACGTTTATTTAAAAATTAATTCTTATTTAATATAAATTAGGACAATGTTTCCTAGTTAAATAGTCTTAAAAACTGAGAATAAAGATTTCACGAAAGTCCAATTAATTCAGATTAATCAAATATAATAAACATACTAAATCTTTTCTTTACAAAATTAACTGCATTTGGAAATTGTTAAATTACATTTGATACTTCAAAGAAAATTACATTTAATGGATTAATGTTGTTTTTGCTAGTCCACAAATATCACATCGAACTATAGAATAACAAGATGTTTAAAATGTAATTACAGTTCTTGGCTGAGATTTGAGATTTTTCAAATTTAATAGTAACATCAAAAAGTAAGAAAAATATTGTCTAAAAAATATTATATAATATCTATTCAGCGTTCAAGCTTGAATACAAATAAGATTTGAACAAAAAATTCTTGTCTGTTGCAATTTGAATATTAAAGTCAAGAAATTTTTTAAATATATCAATTACAACAGATGATAATCCTTTTCCATCATCAGTTAAAAGATTTTTTTTTCATATAGTTAATTATTTCCTTAATTTAATGTTTTTTAAAATACAATCCCTTTATTGAAATACAGTTATTCATTAAGTTAATTGATTGATACTTCTTAATTTTTATAATACTAAATTGCTTGAACTTTGCCAAAAAAACATAAAATATAATTTATTTTAGTTAAAACATTGCAAGATAATCCTATTAGCAATCAAATCCAAGAATACAATAAAAATATTGATTACACAAAAGGGTAAAACCCAATAAGTATACTTAGGCATAACATAATAACAACAGAATTCTTCGAAAGTCAATCAAGATATATACAGAATTTAAAAAAATAGAAAAACAAACACAAAATAAGGATAGAAAAGATAAGGAAAAAAATGAAATCTACTATCGCAAATTTCAAGCTATCATGTGAGAATATTATTATTTTCAAAGTCATTAAGTAGTTTAAACCAGTTTAAACAAGTATCGTCATATTCCAAAAGATTTCCAATTAATCATCTGCTATTATACAAAAAAAAAAAACGAGAATGAAATTAATAAAAAATATGTTTATCAAAAAAAATTCGTTTGCTTTTAACTTCTAATAATATTTTAATAAAAGCAATTGATAATAAATTTAATTAAATATTTCAAACATTACTGGCAAAACAAATCTCAAATGTCAGGTGACTCGCTATCTACCAAAAAAAAAAAAAAACAATTCTTGCCTTCAAATT
Source organism: Argiope argentata (assembly GCA_026289955.1). Taxonomy (NCBI): domain Eukaryota; kingdom Metazoa; phylum Arthropoda; class Arachnida; order Araneae; family Araneidae; genus Argiope; species Argiope argentata. Next base: position 39,601 of record JAOUZG010043444.1, on the reverse strand, counting down.
TTGGAGGCACAAAAACATCCTAATCGAAGCAACATCACATGTAAGCCTCCGAATAGTTTAAGGATGTAAAAGAATGACATGTGATGTTTATATTTTAAGCATTAAAATTGAATTAATTAAAATTCAAACATATCCATGGAAGTTTAATCAAGTGACAAATGCAATTGGACATGCCGTCGATCTAGATTCTAGGCTATTCCCATTGTATTATAGTTCACTAAGTTCTTAGGGTTTTTTTTATCTCCATAAGATACACAATAGGTTTTAAAATTAAATTAGAGGGGAGCATTCGACTTGTTTTAATTCGTTGCATAGTAGAAGTCTTGTTGTTTTAGGATCCTATTGTGCAATTACTTTATTTAGGGTACGTTGCTGCCTTTACCATAAAATCTTGATTAATGTTTACAGCTGCCAAAATTTCGTGGTGCAATTTTTAGCCTTAACTATGTTTAGATTTCACGATAAACAAAAGCGCATTGTGTATGTGAAACTATCGAAAGCAGTAATTCTCAACCAGTTTTGTTTGTGTTCATTAAATTGAATTTGAAATCAAAGAATTTATTATATATATTAAATAAATAAAGAATTTATTATCTATATTAAATGGTTTATAGAACGAAGTTATCTTTTTATAGAGCGAAGTTATCTTTAAGCTGAATTTTTCTTTTAATTTCAAAATTACCAGAAGAAAAAAAAAAAAGAACATTTTTATCACTACGAAGCTAAGTTTCAAAGGAAAGGAAGACAAATGTTATTAAAAAAAATGTCCCCCAATAGATTGCTTGCTGTAAAACTTGTTTTCTTGCACGATGACTCCGAACACAGAAAAAGCCTTTTAAAAAAATTGCTGTTTTATCCTAAATTCGCTAAGTATGTGTTATTCTTCAAAATAAAACATCTGCTCTTTCAGACTTTTTTTTGAAAATCATAAACATTTGGTAGTACTTAAAATAAATGTTGTTAAAAATACGGAGAATCGGTGATAAGATACCCATAAATACCACAAACAATTGAATTAAAACACATAATTATACATTTAAACATGAATTCGAATTCTTAAAAAAAATATTTGAAACATATTAAGTGTTTAAAAAGTAATTGATTCCTCCTAGTAAGAAAAACTATAAATAATACGCTAAATTCTTCATTTCATAATATAGTTAGCACTTTCAATACATTTTTTAATGAATTGATAATATGTGCTGTCTCGAATTATATTGCTTACTTGACTGCATTGATTTCATTTGATTCTTTAGTTTATAAAATAAATTTTATATTCAGTAACTGTCTTTCAATTTTCAGTAAATTATTTTCATTTATATCTACCAAATAATGCTCCTCATATTTCATAAACCAATTACTTTAACGTTATTTAGCTCCAAATTTTTTAATGAATAATATGACTATAATAACGTTTAATAAAAATTATTTTATGTTTATAAGTTAGGAAATTAGAAGTGTAAAAAGTGTTGATAATTTTTTTGTATTAATACCTAAGAAGTAACCGGTTAAAAAAAGAAAATCTGAAAATGAAACAATAAAAATTTTACAAATTATGTTTTAAAAAAATCACTTTTTTTTAAAAAAAATCAATTCTAAGCCCCTCAAAAATTTTATTTGTTATTTTCTTTATATGTATTTTTACTTCAAGAAAATTCAAATACTTTTCAAAAGAATAATTTTAACTTGGAAGAAAATAATTGCAGCAAATTTACAAATGCAAGATAATGTATTATTTTAATTTTTAAACTACCGATCAGTTTAAATTTAAACATTGAATTGAATCCTTTAAATATATAAAACGAGAGCATTATTACCTGAAATAATATAATGCTTCTACACCACATCATTGATGAAAATAATTAATAAAAACTTGCCATTCAGTTTCCACACGAAGACATCTTCCGTGAAAGAATAGTTAAAAAAGAACACAACATTTCATTGAAATATTTCTGTTGCCACATTACAAAGACAAAAGTCATAAAATATATTTTTCGTATTTCATTTGGAACGCAGACGATTTTGCTTTCATTAACATCTGTCTAATAACACATATTTATTCATCATGATTTTTTTATTTTGACAAAGATTATGATGACAAATGTAACTTCAATTAAAATGAATGCCTTAAAGTTTTAGAGATTGTCAAAAATAAGAACAATGAACGTTTGAATAAATTTCAAAATCCAAAATTATTATTATTTTGCAATTAATTAATCTGTTAATTTTTAAATAATTATTTTAACAACTGTTGAAAGCAATTCTATTTTCAAATGAAGTAAGATGTATTACGCATCTTATGATAAAAACAAGTTAGTTATAAGTAAATAGAAAAAAAGATTAAAATGGTGTCTGCTTTGCATATTTCAATGTATCATGTGAGAACATTATTTCTTGAATGACCGAGCACCACGTTCTCGTACAAGTTAAATTATATTTTTATTCATTTTAATCGTTTCATTGAATGAGTCACTTTAGTATTGCAAACGATAAAAAAAATATTTGTTGCTTAAAAAATATCACATTTTCTATTTATTTCCTTTCATATAATAACGTGCTCAAAATGACATTTTTATACGTTTTATTTGTAGTGATTAGCTTATTTTTTTATTTGTAGTGATTAACTTATTTTTTTTTAATGGGAGCTCCTGTAAATACCAGGACATCACGTAATTAAAAGCTGATTTTTTGAGATGCTCGTGAAGATAATAAAATTGTTATTTTTTACCTACTGATTTTTGTTGACACTACAAACATCATTCTTAAAACAACATCATGTTATGACATGATAATAAATATTGTTTTTTAAATATAGTTTTTTAAGTAAGTAGTTTTATAATTCATTATTATACATTTTATAGAATCTAGAAATTAATCTTGTTTTCTAAAATTCATTAGTAGATGGTAGGAAATTGAAATAAAAAATGATGAATCTATTAATTGTTAAGTTATCAATTTATAAATTATTAAAATAGCTTTTTGGCATCGAGAACAAGCTAATGTATAAAATTTCAAAATTCCAGCAAATGAGAGTGGATGCAAAAAATCGAATTACTAATCTCAATCTTTACAAATTTAACCTTAGCAGTATAACACTATAGCAAAATTATCTTATACCTTATGAATAATTATAAAGATGCTGTTTTTCGTTGTTAGACGTTTCTTTGCGGTTTAGAAGTTTTCAAAGAAGCCCATTAAAGAAAATATTTTTTCATTTTAAATATAAGACTGAAATGAAGGTATATTAACTCTCAAATTAAATCGCTTTATTTTTAATGGAAATTTTTAAATCAAAATTGGCAGAAATGCAATAAAATTTATTTAAAATTTTTAAATAAAGAATAATGAGCACTGAAAGATAAAATAACAACTTCTTTTATGCTGAAGATAGCAAGCCATGTGTGTTTTAAAAATAAAAATTTTAATTAATAATATGTTATAGATAAAGAAACATTTTAAATTAAAAATCAATAATTAAAAAAATTAATAATTTTATAATGAACTATAAGTAATATTAAATAATTAGCCATTTTGAATCCAAAAAGATTTAAACTTCAATGAAAACACAAAAATTCAGATCTTTTGAGCCCAATGCTTTAAAAATAGAAAATATATTCTTAGTTCTTTATTAAAACAATTCACAGTAGAATAATGTAAATACTGTAGACCCGAAAATAACAACATATTTAGCTAAAAAAATCAATTCCAAGATAAAAACAAGTTTTTAATGTTTATTTTTATCTTCAAATTAACACTAAAATTAAATTTATAAAAAAAATTCAAGAAACTGGATAAAAATATAATTATCTACGAATTCGAATTAAAAATGTCTAGATAAAAATTATTCTGTTTCATATGAGTTACTTTTAAATACCTTAGGATCATATTCTAGACCTTAGTTTAAACTAACTGGAATTTTAAAGACATTAATGTATTTTTAGTTTTTAGACGTTAAGGTATTAAAAATATAGCCTCATATTTGACTTATTATTATTAATAATTTAATATTTAAATATTAATACTGTTTTTAGTAAAATCAACATAAACATCAAACAAAATATTTTTTTATCCACCTTTTTTTTTACTTTCTAGAAATAAGAATAAACTAGAAAGAAAGTATTTAACTGTAAAAAAATTCAAAATCGATGAATCTTTACGTTTTAGCCTTCTCTCAGTTCGAAAAATGTCTGTCCGTGAACACAATAACTTAAAAATACTTTGAGCTAAACGAATAAAACTTAGTTTAAAAATTTAAGACAGAAATTATATATTGCTATAAAATTTCTAACGAAATTCATTTAAAGAATGTCTATCCATCTATTCATAGTGCATTGAGTCCTTCGAGTGCATTAAACAAAAAGATTAATTCAAACTTCAAGAGCTAGAGATATAGAATTTGATGCACAGATTTAGTATCTAAAATGTAGTTTTTGATTAAATTGATCCAAATTTATCAACAAGCAGATCTTGTGTTGATATGTACTTTCGTATGCTTTTAAGCGTAATAGTTCATAAATACAATGACTTAAATATATCAAATTTGGTAAGTGACCTTACGATTACGGTTAAGGTTTCGCGTCAATATTGAGTTTTTATTGGTCGTGGGAAAGACCTCTAAATCGCTCATTTTGATTTTTTCTATACTTTTTCTATCAGTCGCATTCTAGTGATTAATCGCCAAATTCAGATTGCTAGTTATTGGATGTTTCATAATTTTTGTTTGTTAACAGCATGTAGCTAATAATACAAAACCTCAGTGCCCAAACTCCGTTTAGAAGGGTTTTTTTTGGCAAAATGGTGTTTTTACGGAGAAAATATTTAGATACGGATCACATATTGATTACATATAAATATTTTTCAATCTTGCCTGTTCATGAACTGATTAATTAAATAAAAAAGAACACAAATTCACATAGTTTAGTGCGTTTAATCGTAACAATCTGCTAAGTTACAGTATACATTTTGATGTTTATCCAATTTTAATTTATATTTTTGGACTCGCACTCAGTTTTACCATGGTGAAATCGAGTCCGAGATAGGGCTAAATGATAGTGTCAGATTGTCAGCAGATAGAAAAACTTAATAATAAAAAAACTATTTTTTGTGTGTGAAATCACATTTTTTACTGTAAAAACACCTATACCTAACACCTAAGATAAACTTAAAAAAACAAAAATACTAAATATAAATATCTAAAAAAAATTATAAAAGGAAATCTTCTTTGCCTATTTCAATGTATCATGCCAGAACATCATTTCTTGAACTGCCAATCACCGCGTGCTCGTGCAAGTTAAATTATATTTTTATTCATCTTAATTGTTTCATTGAATGAGTCACTTTAGTATTGCAAAAGATCCAAAACACTTTGTCTCGCCTTTATTGTTAAAAAATATCAAATTTCCTATTTATTTCATTTCTTATAATCCCGCGCTCAAAATGACATTTTTTCTAGGTTTTATTTGCTGTATTCACTAACTTATTTTTTTAAAATCAGAGCTTTTGTAAATGGGATGGCACCACGTTATTGAAAGCTGATTTTTTTTTTGAGATGCTTGTGCAGATAATGAAATTTTAATTTTTCGCCAACAGATTTTTGTTGAAGCCATTAACCTCCTCCCAAAAACAACAACATATTTTGACATGCAAAAAACATCAATCGAACCTAGGTCCCCCCCTAATATATGCATCATTTATGTTGTTTTGGCCATTTAACTGTAGAGACCATATTTCGAAGCGAATATTAAACATACTTATTCTAATAGTTAGTTAATAAAATTAGTGCGTAAAATAAAATGACCTTTTTTAAAGAAATGCACCTATATAAATACATTTTTAAAATGACCTTACCTAAAAATAAGATTTGACCCAAATATTTTGAGCAATTTCCAAAATAGAAGAAATAAATTGGTATATATGTTACCGTTAAAGTATATAAAACTGTTATTTTATAGAGTAGCTAGTTATTCCATAAAATAACTGATCGTGTCCGTTAAAGTGTGTTATATGTTACTCCTTTGACACTTTAACTAGGTATTCTATGAAATAACTAATCAGAGACAGTTAAAGTATAAAATAAACAATTTATCTAAAATGAAATAACTAGTTATTCTATAAATAAACTAATGATAGACAATTAAATTGAAAAGAAGCAATTTATCTAATTTATGCAGCTTATAAATGGTATTTATGGAAACCTACCACAAAATCATTTGTTACAACAAGGATTACTAAAATGACACTTGGAATTACAAAGAACATTATTTCTAAAACAAAAACATTTTGTGTTGACACACTGGGTTTTACACAAACGTTTTTTAAACCCCTGACCAGTACCTAAACTTTGAGCTGTAGCAACCGACCGGAGCGATATTTCTACATCCGGTAATTCTTCGATTTTAATTAATTTTTGTTCGCAGACACTGAACTGGGATCGGGAATATAATTGTTTTATGAGGGCCGTTTCCTGTGCCCATTTGGAAAAATCCTTCTTCGGTTATTTTTATGATGATAGCTAAAATGGATTTGGCATCACCTTTTCCTCTGTCAACTTCAGGCACTTTGATACGGATGGTAAACCCCGCGGAGGCTTCAGAATGAGATTTATCCGAAATTCATATCATCTTTTTCGCTTGAATTTCTAAACATTTCTTAGACTTTTCTCTTTCTCTTTCAACATTTGAACTTTAAACAAGTTCTCTCCCTATGGCCTGGAATAGTTCATAAATGCTATAGGGGTGGAAGGTAAGGGTATTTGTCGTGCGAGATATATTATATCGATTATTTTACACTTTAACGGGCTGCATATCGTTATTCTATGAAACAACTAGCTATGAACAACAAACCATGAAATTCAAGAGAGTTTTACACTTTAACGGACACGATCAGTTATTTCATGGTTTAACTAGGTATTCTATAAAATAACAGATTTCATACTTTAACGATGACATATATACAAGAATTGATATTTTTAAAGTTATAAAATAAAATAATTATTAGAGTATACAAGAAATTTTCGGTGACTATTCCATTTATTTCGATAATTAAAGTAATCAAAAATAACATCCTGAGAGAACATTAAAATGAAAACATTCTTCGGCACCAAACTGGAAATGAATCCTCATCATTCAACAACTTAGAATCCAAAACAACACATCTCTATAACAAATCTACAAAATAATCTAAGACAGTTATCGCCGTGGAAACTAATACATAAGTATAGAACCACAATTTAGCCAAGAAAAAAAGACAAGGTGTCTTAAGTCAGACACGATGAATGAACTCAAAAAATGGATGCCTGTTGTTCAACAAAAAAGGAGTCGCCATTTTCCTTTGAGAGCAAAACCGGTGTTTTTTCTCCTATAGGATGATCTCTCAGATGCCAACGCTCTTTAGTACAAAAATAGAATAAGAAATTCTTCAAAATGGGGTCTCGCTTATTTTGTATACTGTAAAAATACGTAAACACGATCTTGTTTTTTAATCAACAGGAAAAGGGTAAATGATCTAGAAGGATTACGTAGTTCCAAAATGTAATTCGCTGATGTGTCAAATGGGACGATTCAGCAGTAGAATGTTAAAAGGAAGACGATGCCAAGGAATTTTTTTT
>JAOUZG010043444.1:0-11995 GCA_026289955.1 Argiope argentata | reverse complement strand
TGTGTGTGTGTGTGTGTGTGTGTGTGTGTGTGTGTGTGTAATGATGTCTCTTAAATCTTAGTTAATTTCCAAGTATTTATTTTAATTTAATCCAAATTAACTTCATTCTCAAATGTTTTTTTAACCAAATCCTAATTTTTTTGTTTAATTAATCCCACACGCTCTCTGTGAAACTGCTGAAATCAGCCATTTCGCATTCTCAGTGAAGAGATCATCGACTACACATTACGCTCCGAGAGGTGGAATAAAATTCCCTAGATCTTGGACATTCTTTTAAAGGTACCTAGCCAGTGTCCTGGCATAGGGGTAGCCAGAGAGATGGACGTTCCTTGTTCGGGCAGGGCTGTTCTTCTGTGTTCTATCTGTAAGGTGTATGAATGTGATCTCCTGTAAAAAGGGGCTGTGTAAGGGACTGTAACGAGTGCGTAGTTAAATAATACTCTTGACCGTAGTTGGCACTACCTCGAAAAAAAAGAAAAAAAAGAGATGCCATTTGGCTTAAAATCACTGACGGCCGTCACTGCGCTTGTCCATGGCAAGTGCCATAAGTAACAACAACAACAAAGGTACCCAAATTTCTCTATCGTAAATCGACATTTATCAAAGAAACCAAAACCAAAATATCATTTAAAAAACTATCGAAGGGAAATTTTAGAACTCTTCGGCTCTTGTGTCGGGATGTAGATTGGTGTATTTCCGAAATTTATTCTTTTGTACATAATACATGGGGTAATAATATCCCAGGATGTAATAAATCGAAGTTCAAAATGTTCAAAACTAACCCCCCCCCGTAAAAAGGGGAAAGTGAATGTGATGCAAGGGAGTTATGTGAAGGCGATTCCCCCCCCTGAAAAAGGGGTTGTGCAAGCGGATGTGATGTATGAAATAGCTAATTCGTACTTTTATTCCTAGTTGGCTCTACTGAAAAAAAAAAACAAGAGACACTCACTCGGCTTACATCGTTGACAGATAACTATCAGTGGGTTTGTAAAGTGCTTAAGTCACAACAACTACAGAATTAAGGAATTGAAATTCCAAGATCATATGAACGTAATCACAATAGGAAACCATGATTATTTTTTGAATTAATAAAATTTTATGAAAATGAAATTATTTCCTAAAAACATTACTAAAATACTTATTATTTGTAATGATTTAACAAACCGATTATATTCTGAACAAGTTTATTTTATCTTTATATTTTTTTCCTCTCTTTCATTTGATCTCTGATTTAAAGGACAAATTATGGAAAACTTAACCAAGCTTAAAGTAAATAATAAAATTGGAACCAATTCTTTAAAAAAAAGTAGAAAAGAAAAACAACCGTGAATAATGTTTAAAAGGGTAAAGCATTTGGCCAAGATTTTACTACTTTTTCCTGTACTTAACACAAGTAACAGAAAATTAAAATAATTGGTCGTTTAAGAATTACTTTAAAACAATGCCTTGTTGAAATATTCTGCAGATATTATCTGAATGAAAATGAAATAAATTTTAAAATAAAATCATCCGAAACAAATGAGCCTTAATCTATCGTCGATAGATAATATCTTCTACTTATAAGAATGAACACTTGAAGGAAACAGTATTAAATAAAAGTTTCCCTTCAAAATCTAGCAAATTATGAACTGAAACTGCACCAAATAAAAATGATGCGTCTTTTTTTTTGAGATTTAGTTCTGTTATTTAATGTTGGTGATATGAAGATTAAATCTAGAATGATTGGACGGAAATGTTTCGTGACCTATTTCATTTTTCTGATTAAAGACATTGAATGTTAAATGATATAATAAATTTGTATGGAAGTAAGCTGTTAATAGCATGAAAATTTTAAAATGATATTATGAAGGCAAATAAGCTAAATTTATCTATTCTTATTATGAGTTGATAAATATTGTTATGAGGTGTTTCTGAATCTAATTTCCATTTTAATGTCATACCAGCTACAGGTATGGTCATAAAAGGGTTGCATAAATGTAATAAAGCAACTATGTTAAGCGATGTGCAAATTTATAGCGCCATCTATCCTTAAAGTTAAGAATTAGGATTTTAATTTTGAAAATGACAAGATATAAGAAAACATTCAATTTACGAAGATGTTGATATCACCAATTTTGCATGAATAAGAAGACTAAAGCATATTAATATTTAAAAGAGAATTCATCAAGAAATTACTTGTATGGTAGCTATTTCCAAAGTAAAAGATTGTTAGTTTGTATCGTCAAAACTGTAAAGACAGGAGCGAAACGAGCAAATATTTTTTATTAGGCTTTCTATCTTTCTTGCTAAAAGTATTTTCCATCAGCCAGGAAATACAATATTCTGGAATTGCATTTAAGTTAGAAATGTTACGAAATATGATATTACATTTACAAAAACTTCTAAAATTTTGCCTTCATTAATGGGATCTCAAAAAATATACTCTGTTATTGAAAATTCAGTATTAAATCAATTTGATGTCGTAATTTGTCTGAACATTAAAAATTTTTTAGAAGTCAAATCGTTTTTTTTCTTCTTTTTGCCTATTATAAACACCATTATACAAAAAAACATACCTTATCTTTTAACTTACCTTATCTTTTTCCATAATGTCTGAAACAAGCCTTTCTTTATCTTTAAATAGCTCATAATTGCCTCTTTTTTAGCAATTCCTATCAATAATGTTCGCAGAAATATTGCTCAATGATAGCTTTGAAAGCTATGATGAAACAATTCACATCTATGAGAATTTTTCTTTGCATAGATGGGCATAAGGTATCGTTTCATCTTAAATTGATGATACTTAATAGCTTTTAAGTGTCTTTAATTCCGTGACTACTGTCCACTCCAAGATGAGGATATTAATTCTGAATTTCCCCGCTAGATGGCACCTTAAGCTGTCCCATCACATATCTTCTTTTCTACGGATTATTACTCTGATTTTTTCCACTAGGTGACACAATAATCTTTCTCATCGCGTACCTCCTTTTCTGCAGATTATAATTCTGAATTTATCCACTAGGTGGCGCACTAATACAGTTTTGAACGCTACAATGAAACAGTTCTCATCTAGGGGATTTTTCTTAGCATGAATGGGTATAAGGTATCGTTTCATATTAAATCGATGATACTTAATAGCTTTTAAGTGTCTTTAATTCAGTGACTACTGACCACTCCAAGATGAGAATATTAACTCTGAATTTTCCCGCTAGATGGCATACTAAACTGTCTCATCACGAATTTTCTTTTCTATGGATTATTACTCTGATTTTTTTGGCTAGGTGACGCTTTAATTTGTCTCATACCATATCTTATTTTCTTCAGATTATAACTCTGAATTTTTCTGCTAGGTAGCAGACTAATTTGTCTCATAGCGTATATACTTTTCTGCAAATTATAATTCTGAATTTTTCCACTAGATGGCGCACTAATCTGTCTCATTACGTATCTGCTTTACTGCAAATTATAACTCCGAATTTTCTACTAGATGGCGCACTAATCAGTCTCATCGCGTGTCTGTTTTTCGGCTGATTATAACTGACTTTTTCTGCTAGGGTGCACACTAATCTGTTTCATAGCGTGTGTACTTTTCTGCAAATTTTAACTCTGATTTTTTCTGCTAGGTGGTGCCATGATCTGCCTCCCTACATATCTTCTTTTCTGCAGATTATAACTCTGAATTTTTTCGTTTGGTAGCACACTAATATGTCTCATGGAGCATAATATTATTTGCAGACTATCTAATTAGTTCATCAAAGTGGAACATCATCTTTTTCAGCCCTTGGGACACAGATTTTAAAGAAAATAAAAGCAATAGTTGCATCGTATTTTTTATTAAAAAAATGAGAAGGAAATATTTCTTTCAATTATTTAACACAGATCATTACTTGAAGTAAGAAAAACAAATATTTCAACAAGTCATCTTTTTTAAAATATGGGACATATTACTTCACAGTCACAAAATTAGTATAATAGTATTCTAATTTAATATATAATAATATACTAATTAGTATAATAATACTCAAATAAAATATTTTTACAATTGTAAAACAATAAATTTGCTCATTATGAAACAACATAAACAATTACGAACAAAAAAAATCACTGCAGCACAAAGCAGTCAATATTAATCAAGCAGTACTCATGGCTTATTAGTGGTTTTGATTTATATAACTTTTCCCACTTATTTATGCATTTACCTTTGGGGCACAGCATTGCCAACTGTCTGAAAAACTTTAAATAAAATATTGAGCTGTATAACAGGGATAATTTGATCTTTTTGAGGAAGGTCAAAATATACCTCGCCATGGATAAAAAGCTAAGTAAAGATAAGACAGTTTTTAAACAGCTTTTGCTCTAAAGTGTTAAAAAGGTATGCTTGTGGAGGGGGGAAGGGGGTCTTTTCGCAACATTTCGGTTATCCTTTTCCCTAATTCCCCCTTTTCTACTTTCTCTTACTAAATCTTTAAACTATTCAATTTGTTATTTATATTTAATACTCTAAAATTAATGAATTTATCATCCTGATTCTATTAATCGTCGAAAAAAAAATAACTTTGTATTTCTAAAATCATCACTATTTTTTCTTACAATCTGCTGATAATTAATTAACTTTAATTAGTAAATAAATGTTACTTAACTTTCAGCAATATATTGTATGTTTAATTTATAAACAACTCATTTGTATATGAAATTACATTAGCCCATTCGCTGCCAAGTATAAATTGTATGAGGTTATTCCCTTTGTCATTTCTGTTTTGAGTGTATTATTTATCTAAGTTTTATTATTTCAAAATAAATACACATATTTTGTCATAAATAATCATTAAAATGTTTAAAAATCAAACACGAGTATACTCGTGGTTGGCAACTGGAATAAGCTCATACGATTTAGGCTTAACAGGGAATGGGTTAAGTAAAATAACATTTTTGTAAAAATAATTTATTTGTAGCTTTTTTCAAAGTTTTTATTCTTGTATATTTATGTTTATGGCCATAAAAAGTTTGCAAGTTTGACAAGTTGTACGTTATGATATATTGAAAGTATCACGAGTATATTCGTGTTGGCAATGGGTAACATCCTTCCAACCACGAATATATTCGTGATTGGCAGCGAATGGGTTAATATACGAGTTCATTAAACTAATCGAAAACAAATTTAATCGAATAGAAATCCAAAGACAATTGCAGATGCTGTGACATAAAACTATTCTAATGCATCCTAAATTTAGCAAACTTTGTGCTATATATTTTTGGCTCTGCAAATACGTAAACAATTGTAGAGAAATACTCTACTCCAAAGCGCATTCTCTATTTTTTTTCACGAATTAACGGGATTTCTCTTTCGTTCCGTATAATTCAAATATCAACAAACAGGGCTTTAAATAAACAGATTTTATTCACTTTCTTTTCAAATACATCTTAATACAAAAGTAAAAGACAATAGTTTCAACAACAGGGAAAAAAATAGCTTGACGATATTTTAAAGCGAAAAATAGAATCATACATATTATTTTCACAAAAAATGACAAACGGCGTTATAATAATTCAAATGATGTAGTAATTTTAATTTAATTTAAAATTATAATTAATAATTTAATAATAATAGCTTAAAAGTTGCACACAAAGTGTTTAAACTTTTCTAGAACAATTTTGGAGCTTCCCACCTAATGTTTAAAATGTAAAAGTTATTTTTCAATGTTCTAGATGATAGCTATTTTTTTCTGTTCTATGAATTTGTATTTTGAGTTCTATGATAGAAAATATTTTCTTAAAATTTGCTAGGATGTTGGTTCTACTGTTTGCTATGGTCTTGATGGATTTGTATTTAGAAAGAGGTTTATTTTAAACAGATGAAACATATAATAGTGAATATATGAAATTTCAGGGGTCTTTGGTGAAATGTTTTGTAAAGATATGGTAGTTCATACTTGAAACTTCTTGAGACTTTGTGGAAATATGTGGTAAATGTATAATTGTTCATATGTGAAATATCGTAGGACTTTTTTATAACAAATGTTAAGTCATATAGTTAATTCCCAGACTTTTTCCCTCAAAAGACTTTCTTTTATAAAATTATTACCCCAAAACATTCTAAAAATGTGTGAATACACTCTATGTTAGAGCTTACTTAAATAACAGATATAATATAAAAATCTATATTCAGTGCTTTATATTTTTGTTGGTTTGAATACTTTATACCGTGATAAAAATGAAAGACTGGAATAATACGAGCATACGAATAGCTCATTTCAATATTTCATTTTTCCCTTCATAGATTTACTTCTATTTGTTTTTCTCTACACTCATTTCCAAACTTGGACAAATGACCAAAAATCGAAATAATTTTAACTATTACAAACGTAGTTCCTTAAATATCTGATAGCAATAATGTCTATAAATTTACATATTATGTTAGCATTTAAAAATTCCTCAATAAAAATCAACATTAAATTAATTCCTCAATAACATTAAAAATTCCTCAAAATACATAGTAGACTAGTAACTATTTAGTAGAATTAATTAAATATAATAAATTAGTTTTAAGCTTTTGTTCGGGCATAGAAATTAAACCATTTATGAAGTTCGGTTTTTAAAATGTTGTGTACAAGTTTTATCATTATTCATATACACTGAAGTGACAAAAGTCATGGGATGACTGTTAATATAGTGTCGGTCCTCCTTTTGCCCGGCGAAGTGCAACAACTCGACGTGTCATGGAGTCCACAAGTCGTTGGAAGTCCTATGCAGGAATATTGAGCCATGCTGTCTGTATAGACGTCCATAATTGTGAAAGAGTGGATGGTGCAGGAGTTTGGGCACGAACGGACCTTCCGATGATGTCCCAAAATTGCTCGATGAGATTCCTATCGGGTGATCAAGGTGGCCAGATCATGCGCTGGAGTTGTCCGGAATGTTTTTCAAACCAATCGCGAACAGTTCTGGCCCGGTGACATGGCGCATTGTCATCCATAAAACTCCCATCGTTGTGTGGGTACGTGAAGTCCATGAATGGCTGCAAGTGAACTGCAAGCAGCTGAACATAACCATTTCCAGTCAATGATCGGTTCAGTTGCACCAGAGGACCGAGTTCATGCCATGTAAAAACAGCCCACACCATTATGCGGCCACCACCAGCTTGAACGGTGCCTTGCTGACAGCTTTTTCCATGGCATTGTGGGGTCTGCGCCACACTCGAACTCTACCATCAGCTCGTTACAACTGAAATCGTGACTCATCTGACCACGCCACGGTTTTCTACTGGTCTAGGGACCAGTAGATAAGCTCACGAGCCCAGGAGAGTCGCTGCAGGCGATGTCGTGCTGTCAGTAAAGGCACTCGAGTCGGTCTTCTGCTGTCATAGCCCAAGGAAGACAAATTTCCCCACACAGTCCTATCGGACACGTCCCTCGTACGTCTCACATTGATTCCTGCAGTTATTTGACGAAGTGTTGCGTGTCTATTAACATTGACCATTCTACACAGACGTCGGCTGTCTCGGTCGTTAAGTGCAGGTGGTCGCCCACTGCGCTGCCCATGATGGGATGGGATGCCTGAAATTTCATACTCTCGGCACACTCTTGATACTGTGGATCTCGGAATGTTGAATTCACCAACGATATCCGCAATGGAATGGCCCATGCGTCTAGCTCCAACTAACATTTCACGTAAAATTTCTATATTTTCACGTGAAGGTGAAGAATGCGAGTTCAATTCTTGCAAAAATCAATAATTTTTTGATAAACTATTTATATTGATTATAATTATTTAATAAAAAATTAAAACTAAATCCTTCTTTGTTGACCTAAGTAGGAATTGGCTTCAAAAACATTTTTCATCTCACTCTATTCGTATAGAATTCTAAAGCAAATGAAAAACAAATCTTTTTTTGGCTGTTCTGAAAAAAATTTAAACACATTTAATTTAATTCCAAAAAATTATCAAACTACATTGGTATGAAACTAGGAAAGGCTTTAAAAAAGCACTTTGTTT
This sequence comes from Argiope argentata, assembly GCA_026289955.1. Classification (NCBI taxonomy): domain Eukaryota; kingdom Metazoa; phylum Arthropoda; class Arachnida; order Araneae; family Araneidae; genus Argiope; species Argiope argentata. The sequence goes on along the minus strand of JAOUZG010043444.1, from coordinate 4,024 downwards.
TCACCAACTAAAATAAGGAACAAAATAGAAAATGTTTTCACAAATGAAAAGTATTTAAAACAACCTTTTGAGGTTTCTTTTGGATCTTTAGAATCCCAATCTGCATATATAATTCATTAATAAAGCCGTCTACAGCGTGGAAATGTTGTAGGCGTAAATAGGCGTGAAAATAGTCATTGTATTCACACAAAAACAATTTTTCATTTTAACCTTAACGATGCTTAGTAATATGTTCATTAATTATATGAATAATGATAAAAAATGTAAACAACATTTAAAAATCCGAACTTCATGAATGGTTTAATTTCTATGCCCGAACAAAACCTAAAACTAATTTATTATATTTATTTAATTCTACTAAATAGTTACTAGTCTACGTTAATATTTTTAACATTAGTATCAAGTGCTTATTGTAATGAAATTGAAAACACTTTGGGCGTGTGTGTTTGTATATATCCTGAATAGGATTTTTGTGAGTATGTAAAAGTTAATTAGGTTGTTAAAAATCTTTCATTTCATTAATATAAATTATGCTAGTTTTGATTTAATTAATGATTATAAAATATTATTTTTTATGAAAACTAGAATTTTTCTCAAAATGAGAATTTATTCATATTTAAATGATACGTCTTCTTTCCCGGAATTTTAAATGTTATGTAATTATTATCATGTCAAATCCATGATGTTATTTTGGGAATGAGGTTTTTTGGAGTCCACAAAAATGCGTAGGCGAAAATGGAAATATTATTATCTGCACGAGCATCTCAATAAATTAGCTTTTAATAAGGCATTGCCATTGCATCTATAAAAGCTCTGATTAAAAAAATAAGTTAATGACTACAGCAAATAAAAACTAGAAAAATGTCATTTTGAGCACGGGATTATATGAAATGAAATAAATAGGAAATGAGATATTTTTTTAAAAAAAAATCAATGCGAGACAAGAAAATTTTGGATCGTTTGCCACACTAAAGTGACTCATTCGATGAAACGATTAAAATGAATAACAAAATAATTTAACTCGCACTAGCACGTGGTGTTTGGCCGTTCCAGAAATGATGTTCTGACATGATACATTGAAATATGCATAGCAGATTTAATTTTAATCTTTTGTATTATAACATTTTTAAATTCTTTTTAAGAAAATCAATACATTATTTTCTAAGAATTATTTTTCTCGCAATATGGTATCAAGATGAATATAAACAAGAGTAATACCATGTATCAGTTTTTTAAGGGTTTTAAAATCAGACTGTTATCGACTTTGTTTTAGAATTCATCTATTTTATTTCGCAATGAAGTTATTTTCTCATTCAAGTATGTTTCCAATTTATCCAAAAATTGTTCAGCTATCTGCTTTATAACAAATAAATATTTGTTCGTTTTATTTTAAAATGCTATTCTTATTAGTTCAAGACAGATTTACTGCAGCTCATAGGTCGTGTAATACATTTTTATTCATGTGTACTTCAAAGTAAAGGTAACTATTTTTAAAGGTCTTTTCTTACTATTTTCCCTTTAAATGTATATAAAAGGCTGGGATAGCCTGGTTGGTAAGGTGTTGTATTTGCAACCTTGGGATGCTAGTGCGAACCTGCCAGCCGAAGGACTCTCCGTGTGTGTGTGTGTGCGTGTGCGTGTGTGTGTGTGCGCGCGTGTGCGTGTGCATGCGTGCGTGCGTGTGCATGTGCGGACATAAAATTTGTGGTGGTTATAAAGTTCTCTATGTCGAGAATAATACCAGTGAGAAAACTGGGTCAGAGGTGATCATTCCCTGTTTTAGAACTAAATTATGATTTATGGATGAATGAATGAAATGCATGAATGAAGTCCACCTCGTAGAAAGAGTTTGCGACGTGTGTGAGCTAGAAGTCAAACTTCTGTCCTCTGGCGCTTAAAGTTCCATGGCCTCAAAAGCTACTGCACTCCTCCTTCTGCTGTTAAAGCGGAACACGAGAACAAAAAATATGTTTACAAAATTTATTTAGGATCTCTAGGATATAATACAGAAAAAAAGCATACCTCATGAAGAATATAAATTAAGGTATTTTGCCAAGATTTAATAATTTTATCACATTTTAATATCATAAGTTTGAATTTTTTCTAAAATGTTATCCAGTTCGTAATAGATTCATTTGTTACATCAAAATTCGATCCTTTAGATTGATTTTTACTTTTCATGTCAGACAGTGAACGGTTTTTTTGTTTGTTTTTGTGGAAAAAAATCACTTTCTTAATTTTGAAGAACGTAAACACATTTATCCAGATTCAATGTTTATAGAATTCTTACAATTGGAAAGTTTGGTGTAATTGGGACTCTACGACTGTTCGACATCGAAGTCCAAAATTTTAATAATATCAGTTGTGAGTTTTCGTTTTAATTTGATGTCCATTAGATTTATATTACCATTTGAATTTAAATACAAATCATTTAAGAATGGATCTGTTAATTTTATGGGGAGAAAATGGCAACGATGATATCGAAAGCCAGTAATTCATTTTCCTTGCTGTAAGGCGATTTTATAATCATAAATTTTTAATTACAAACATTTTTCGCAAAGACTTATTTTGAAAAAAATCGCCGAAATTTTATTCTTCAAATAAATGCCAGTTAATCTATAATGCAGTGATTTACTGCCGAATAAAAGGGTTCAGTTTAAAAAAAAATAAGTGCCGTAAGAGATATAAGATGCAAATTTCAGTCCCTGCCTTCTCCCTCCTTAGTTTCCTAAATTTAAATGATAAATTATTTTAAATAGAATAAATTCGAGTGCCCTGCCTTATAGAAGAAAGTAAAAGCAAATAATTAAATTGAATTAAAAATAATGACAAAAATATATATAGTGGCATATCATGTGCTTAAAATCACAGGAACAATAATATATTCTTACTATTTGACATTTCGACTCGGTTTGAAACCTGCTGTTGGTTTTTATTACTAATATTATATTGTAAACGCCTTAATTTAAAAGAGGTAACTATAAAAGTTTCAATCAGTCCATCCTACTCTTATTATCAGTTGTTTGAAAGTAATTTCCGATTCCATTATTTTTCAAATAAATATTTTACAACATGATGTAACCCTTAATAGTAACCTTTATAAAATTTATTTAATTGAAGCGTTTTATTATTTTTCAAACAGATTAATATCGTATTATTAATGCTTTAATTGAGTGGAGAAACCAGTCCTTTAAAATAAGATCATGGGCATATCTCCTTCGTAAATCTAATAAACAAAAATATTAACGTATTTTTAAAGAAATCACCAACAGATGGCGCCAGGCCAAGACTTAAGATTTTTACAAATATGTAAGTATTTTGGGCTCGGAGGGAATAATACGATTAACTACATTTTTAAAAAACTGAATTATTAAGCGCAGTTTACAAGATTTCGCAATACAAGGAACTATCGCTCTCATTGATTTCTATTGTTTAGAGATATCAATAAAGGACAAAAGTATCATAACAAAACATTTTTTAAAAAATGCTCTGAAAAAGACATTCGCCTATAAATCAAGAATGAGGAAAACTTTGAAAATAGCCTTATGTAACTGGTACTATATGTATCGCATTAAGATCGATTTAATTTTAAAATCTTACAACCTTAAAATCGTGTATTCTTAAATTGGAAGCTACAAATTTTTTCAGATGGGAATTATTTTCAAGAAACTTTAAATGACTTTTAACATTCAAATAAATTCCTTTGTAAAGCATAGCAAAAAGTCAACGGAAATAAATTGTTTTATTTAATTCAGGAATTAAATAATGTGGAAGTCTTTCAAGAAATTATTATGTACCGCGATTTTGGATGATATTATCTGATAAGAAGTCAAAGATGAAAAAAAGTGTCTTAAAATAATGAATGATTTTTATAGGAGTTTATTTTGCATTTTGCATTTTGATTAACGAAAAAATAATTCCAGAAATTATATCACCTTCCGTTTTATCTTATATCATAGGTTTAAAGCATACGAACCGTATATGTGAACTAGTATATTCAAGTACAATATCATATAAACGCATA
>JAOUZG010043433.1:83208-94187 GCA_026289955.1 Argiope argentata | reverse complement strand
TATATATATATATATATATATATATATATATGATGTACACTTTGAAAGCTTATGTAAACTTTTAAAAACAATCAAAACAAACGATATTTTATAGATAGTTTGAGAACAAAATCACCTGTGGAATTTATTTAAAAACGGTTGAAAATAATGAAACATGAAAAGAATATTTAAGAATGTTTACAATAAAAGTAAATCAGCTTTCAAAATTCGGTGTCATTTTTTATTTTACATTTTTATAAATTAAATTTTTACAACTATATCTTTTTCCGATATATTTAATTAGTCTAAATTTGTCATAATTTTTTCTTACTGTTATTTAAACATAAATTATAATGTTCTTCAAAGTGGAAATATTCTTAAAGTTTGATTAATTATTAATTAATTGTTGAATTTACGCTAGAACTGTTTATGTGATTTTTTTTCTGACTAAAGAATTATTTAAATCTGCAGAAAAGATATAAACTATAATGGAAAAATAATTTCCTGGTGCTTAAAGAATTTAAGACGCCTTTCTGGAAAAGAAATTATACAGAGAAGCAGGATTATTAATTTTAATTTTGAAAAATAAATATACTGTAATTAAAAGGATGCTAAAATTTTACAAGCAATTATTATTACAGGGATAAAATGAAATTAAACTGTGATCCCCTTTATTCACTTAATTTAAAATAATAATAAGAAATTAATTATATATAACTTATTATGAATATATATTTAAAATAAATACATAAAGTATATAGTATATAAAAATTTCCCGCCAACCTTTTCAAGAAAAACATATATATATACACTGAAGTGACAAAAGTCATGGGATAGCAATATGCAAATATACAGATGGCAGTAGTATCGCAGCGAAAAAGTATAAATGCGCAGTTCGTTTTCCAGAGCTTTCATTTGTGTTCAAGTTATTCATGTGAACAGGTTTTTCGTGATTTATGGCGGCACGACGAGAATTAACAGACTTTGAACGTGGAATGTTAGTTGGAGCTAGAAGCATGGGTCATTCCATTGCGGATATCGTTAGTGAAATTAACATTCCGAGATCCACAGTATCAAGAGAGTGCCGGGAGTATGAAATTTCAGGCATTCCATCCCATCATGGACAGCGGAGTGGGCGACCACCTGCACTTAAAGACCGAGACCGCCGACGTCTGTGTAGAATGGTCAAAGTTAATAGACACGCAACACTTCGTCAAATAATTGCAGGAATCAATGTGGGACGTGTCCGATAGGACTGTGCGGCGAAATTTGTCTTCCTTGGGCTATGACAGCAACAGACCGACTCGAGTACCTTTACTGACAGCACGACATCGCCTGCAGCGACTCTCCTGGGCTCGTGAGCATATCGACTGGTCCCTAGACCACTGGAAAACCGTGGCGTGGTCAGATGAGTCATGATTTCAGTTGCTACGAGCTGATGGTAGAATTCGAGTGTGGCGCAGACCTCACGAACCCATGGACCCAAACTGTCAGCAAGGCACTGTTCAAGCTGGTGGTGGTTCATAATGGTGTGGGCTGTTTTTACATGGCATGGACTCGGTCCTCTGGTGCAACTGAACCGATCATTGACTGGAAGTGGTTATGTTCAGCTGCTTGCAGATCACTTGCAGCCATGCATTGACTTCACGTACCCACACAACGATGGGATTTTTATGGATGACAATGCGCCATGTCACCGGACCAGAACTGTTCGCGATTGGTTGGAAGAACATTCCGGACAATTCCAGCGCATGAACTGGCCACCTAGATCTCCCGATATGAATTCCATCGAGCATTTATGGGACATCATGGAAAGTTCCGTTCGTGCCGAAACTCCTGCACCATACATTCTTTCACAATTATGGACGTCTATACAGATAGCATGGCTCATTATTCCTTCAGAGGACTTCCAACGACTTGCGGACTCCATGACACGTCGAGTTGTTGCACTTCGCCGGGCAAAAGGAGGACCGACACGATATTAACAGTCATCCCAAGACTTTTGTCACTTCAGTGTAATAGTAAATATTCATACACGTATTATATTTTTAGTTTTAATTAAAACTATGATCAAATCAAACTTTTCAGTTTCAGTTCTCTTAATTGATTCTCAGTATTAATTATACCTTGTGTATTAGTTTTTTTTATGTTACTAAAATGCATTTTTCAATAAGAAATCATTTCCTAAACCTTATACATAACATAGAAGTAACTTAAAAATTTATCCAATACCAAGCTTTTGCATAGAGTTCTACATTTATATCAATAAAAAGAAATTCAGTTATAACATAAAAATAGTGACTTAAAATTCATTCAGATAACTCTGAAAAAGCATTTACAGAAAATAGATGGAAATGTAAATTATTTTTCGGTAAACAATTTTTTATTCTCGTTGAACAATGATATAATTTAAGAGAAAGGAAACAAATTCAGTTTTTTTTATTTTAAACAAATAACAATTAAAAAACAAAAAGAATGAACTGTATTAATATTTAGAAGTCAAATCGGAAAAATATTTATCAGAAGTAGTTAAAAAATACGATGATCAAATTTTGAATGGATAAGTCCTATTTTATGAAATTAAAGTTCATAATAAATTCTGATCGCATATCTAAAAACTCGATATCAAAGTTTATATTGTTAAAAAAAGTATCACAATTTTGTAAATATTTTCCATGGATAGTTTTACTAATTCTACTGATAGATAATATCATACACCATTTACTATTCATATTGGAATAAATATGATGAAGAATGGTTTGAAAGAACGCTAAAAAATCTCTTGATATTACTCTAATAGTTTTGAAAACTAAATAAATATAGAAAAACATAAAAAAATAAAACAATTTTCAGTAAAATAGAGCGAGTGATCTTCTTAATTTTTTCTCGCATATTTTAATCTAATAAATATATGATGCTTGGATGAACAAGAATTAGGACAGCGCCTATTATAATATCTCTTTCGGCGATTAATCGTTGAGATCAAGTATCAGAAAACTAGACGTGTAGATTGGACATATTTTTCTGTCTGACTGAAACCGAAATTTTGCTACCGAAACCTAATTTTGCTGAACAGAAATTCAATACTAAAATTTTAGTCTCAAAATCTTACAGTTATTTTCATATATTTAATTTTGTATTTTTGAGTTATCGCGTTTGCATGCTTGTGTTAAATTTATAGATGGTTTACTCGCCAGAATATTCATAGTCAAATCTTTATTTCGGCATTCATAATCATATAGTTAAGTATTTGAAAAGGATCTGCATTTTAGATGTCACTTGACAAGAACTTTCATTTTTGATTCTGGAGTTGACGGCTTTGGCTCCAAATTAGGCCCTTTCTTTTGTAGTTATTTGTTAGTTATTATCCTTTTTATTCCAACACCCGGCCAGTAATCCTCTCAATAAAAATAATTTAAAATTTAATGAAAAATCTATGAATTTAGTATAAGACAACAGACCGAATTTCTGATTCAAAGGTTCAGAGATTGAGTTTTTGTTCACACAGATATCATTACAGGTAAGTTTTTTTGTTAAAGTGAGTCTAAAAGCACCTGAAACTTAAATATTTGTAGAAATCTTGAATTAGAATTTGTTTGACGATTTCAGCACTTTTTCGTTGAATCATTCATGCGCTAAGGAACACAGAAACTATTTATTAGTTTGTTAATTTTTTACTTTCAGAGCTGCAAGAGAAAAACAATAAAATGGCATTGGAATTAAATATTATTGATTTTTTTCATAAATTGTTCAATTCCGCAGAGTTCTTTTTTTCATATACATAAGTAAGTTGTTGCCTTTTTTATAACAATATGTTGTATTTCTTAGATGCCCAAAGTTTCACAATCATAACTTATGATCTTGAAGTTATATATGAATAAGTTGAAATCGATGAAAAAAATAACCTTATTCAGTCATTTATTTTTAAAAATACTATATTTTATTATTGGTACCTCCACTTCTTGTAAAATATTTCATTTGTATAAAAAATACGATGTTACTATGCTGAGTTAATTTCATTTATGAGTTTCCAAGATAAAACATCGGATATTGAAGCCAGAAGTCTTTACTAATAAGTCATTCTTAAAATATCCATCTACAAATTTTACTTGCCATTTATAAAAAATTGCTCAATCTATTTCCAGAAATCCAATCTTGTACTTCAAACTTTACAGTCAATTTCTGAAATAAAAAGAGCTACCTTAAAAAAAAAGGAAATTGAAGCATTTCTGCTTTTATTTCAAAACTGAAAGAAACAAAAAATAAAAATCTGACTCTTTCACACGACAAAAGGCTACTTCATAGTTGATAGATTTTTACTTCGAAAATTAGACTTCCTGCTCATAAAACGCGAGGAACGCATTCCGAGAAATCCCAATCACTGACGGGAGAGAATGCGTAGGGTATGCCATTACGAAAAATGGAGCAGCTACTCCGTGGAGTCATTTTTTACCTCCCACAAGAATGTCAGGGGATTTTGATTATGGCCTCGACTCACGCATGGCCTCGACTCACTATGCTTGTGAACAGGAGGTGATAAATGGTCCGATGTCATTTTTTGGAATAAAAGTATATCAAGGAACAACATTAGTGTTGTTGATTAATCATAATGCACATTTCAATAATGTTCGTGTGGTTTGTTTTGAGGAGGATTCGCAGATCCACGCAGAGGAAAACATATTCTATTTTGATTAAATCGTCAAAACAACTGCGGATGCTATTTTACCATCAATTCGCGTGATTTAGCAAATTCAAGGAGATGACTGCTTATTCTGGATTTGTGAATGGTTCCATATTTTATTTTTATAACAAAAGAAATAAGTATTATTTCGTAAGATCTGAATAACAAATGTACAAACATCATTTCACTGTATATATATATTTATAAGGGAAATTATTTTATTTAGCATATGGCTAATTCAAGAAAATGTTTATGAAAATATATTTTTCTTGTTATGTTTATGTCTGATGGGGAAAAAATGTGAACTGTAACAATATTCTTTAATATGTAACTATTCAAACAATATTTCACAATTTGTTTTAATTATTTTTTGATAGAAGAATATTCCTGCTATAAATCATTATAAAACGTAAATAATGATATTTATTCCTTAAACAAGAAAGTCTGCAGCCATTCTACATAAAATTATCTGTTTTTTTTACCGTGGAAAATTTATTAGCAACAGCAGATGAAAAATTATCCCAAATCTGTATTAAATAAATATAAATTTATTACTTCTAATTATTATTAATTTTATTTCGAATACAAATACCAACAGAAATGAGTTTGGATGAAGTCTGAATGCAAATAAGTTCAAATTGAGTTTATTTATTAAGATTTATTTCCTTTTTCTAATTCTATAAAATAACTAAGCTTCATAAATTTAGATTTTTTTTGATCAAATAACTTCTCATTTTGCGTTTGTAATGAAATTTTATTACTGGATTAATGCCGATTCTGATATCAATATTTAGAAATACTAATATCAATCATTTCTTTTATAATTTTCCATTAGAAAGCAAAAGCTACAAAATGCACCTTATAAATTAGGCGAAATTATTATATGAATAATGTTTCTTACACCAGTGTCCTCATGTATGAAAGTTTTGTACTTCACAAATCGGTGGAAAATTCATAAAGACAAACAACAATCGCAGAAAGAATAATGTGTATAAACGAGAATTGGAGATGAAATCATGTGAATGAGCAAGTTTTAAAGAACGAATTGGAGCTCGAATTGTAGGGATAAGCAAGAATTTGGAAAAAGAATCATATGAATAAGCAAGAAATGGAAAAAGAATCATATGGATAAGCAAGAATTGGAAAATCACGTAGATGAACAAAATTGTAGGAATAATAATGAGAATAATCAAGAATTGGGAAAAAATAATGGGAATAAACAAAAATTGATGAAATAATCAAGTGAATAAACGAGAATTTGTTAAAGAATCATGTTAATAAAAAAGAATTGGTTAAAGAATCATGTAAAGCAACAGAAATAAACAGGAGAAGGAATAATGTGAATAAACAAAAATTGTAAAAAGAAGATTATGAAATCTCTTTACAAGCTATTCTCTTTACGAAATATTAGACGCGTTTTAGAAAAGGATTTTTCAGATTATTGGTGTATACCATTGATTTTTATAAAGCATATTAATGCTCAATAAAGAAGGACATATTCGCCTGAAGTTACCAAGAAAAACATTTATCCCCTAAAGCCTAGTTCCAACGACCTGTCGAATCTTCAGGTGAACCACGCGTTTCCCCGTTTTACTCCTCTTGTGATTTCTTGGGGTTCTTTGATATCTGTGGACGCGTTTGAAGTTTTCCCGCAAATTGTCAGTAAAGTGTCCAGGCATCAAAGGACTTGATAAACCACAAGAGGGGAAAAACGGGGGAACGCGTGGCCTGCCTGAAGATTCGACAGGTCGTTGGAACTAGACTTAACTTAGATCTCAGATTGTCATCAAGGTGTTCCAAGAGCATTTTAACTAAGTTTATATGCCTTACTCAGTCATTTGATTCATAGATTTTATCATTTGATCCACAGGGCCAAAGATAAAAGCTATGAATCAAAGGGTATCATTTGATCCATATAAAGAAAATAATAATTGTTGCTCTAATTCCAATAAATCACGGCTATATACCTAGATTAATTGAAATTAGAGCAACCATTAATTTTTTCTTTATATTCCTTTTAATAATTATTTAAATATCTTCTGGACAAAAAGAGAAATTATTTAGATTATATAGTGTCTAAATTATTGAAGTTGTTAATTGGCCATAAAAGTTGCTTCAACGTTAAATAGGTGGCATAGTTTTTGAAATGATAAATAAATTGGGACACTTATTAAATTCATAAATTGAAAATTGATCTATTCTGAAACGAAAACTGAAACTTCCTTTATAAAACTGTTATGTTTCCAGATATTACACATAACTCTAAATTCGAGAGGACACGCTGAATGAAAGAATCATATCCACCATAGGTCACAACGCCAACGGTTGAGTGCGAAATGTGTCTTTTTCCTCTTTCATTATCACCCCGTAATTTTCCCCAAAAGAATCAGGAAAGTGTGATCATTAAGAAGATGCGGAAACGAGAAAACGTTAAAAGAGGCATTTTTCAGAAGGAAGCGAAAAATGCGGCTCGTTAAAAGCCTTTACGATGCATTGAGAATCGCATAACCGAATTTCGGCCAAGAAGAGGAAGCATCGCTGTCTCATTTAGTTTAATTATAAATTCAACAGGACGGAAAAGAAGAAAGGATTCCACTACTTAAACGTTAAAATATTTCTCGTTTTTATATCCAAGAAAGAGTGAGAAATTTAGAAACTTCAACAAGTTTATTTTAAGATTCCATAAAAACAAGAATCCTGTTTCAAGTAGTTCTATATTTTATAGAATAAGAAGTATAAAATTTAGATGTAAATTAAAGTATAGTCTTACATTAAGGTTTAAAATTATAAATTTACTGTGGATTAAGAAGTATTAAATTTTGGTAACAAGGAATTAAGAGCCAGAAGGAAAAATATAAAACTAACATTCCGCCTATTGATAGAAATATTCTAATATATTTTTAAAAATATTCATATAAAACAATGCGAACAAAATCATGCAAAAAACACATCAGTATTCGGATTTTATACACTCATAAAAAGAAAATTCTTTATTCGGAAATTTTACACTCAGAATTAAAAAAAAATATTGACAAGCTGTTGCTTTGCCTTAGATTGTGAATACTTATTCTCTATTTTAGATTTAAAAACTTCAAATGGTATTTTAATTGAAAAAAATTTCAAAAATTCTTATATTGGAACACATATATAAAAATATTACATTGAACCCCATAGATGATTTAAATAACACTACATAATCAGAATCGTATTTAGTAAAACTATAGGAGGGTTAAGATTTTTCGCCAGTTTATTCTAAATCATTCCAATTAGCAGAAAACTCGTAAAGTATTAATTAAAGAATACTTTAAGGTTACAATGCTTGGCTATTCATCGTCTTTAAAAATCAACGTTAGGCCATTATACCGTATTTTCGGGCTTATAGTTTTTAAATTTAATCTCATATTTAATAAATATTTCTCAATAAGTCTGTCATTCATATGTAAAAAAAAGAGTGTCCCATTTCAAGTAATCTAAAAACTACAAGAAAAAAATTATGAAACTGCCTTTATAAATTAGAGAAAATTCCTTGCACTGATATTAAAATCTGAAAACTTTAGAAAATTGTTCGATTGAAAATAAGTTTTACATCAAAAGAATAAAGCAATAGCCATCAGAATATGTTAAGAACTCCAAATAACTTTTTGAACAAAAAAAAATACTTAATGCATTGACATAGTTCTCATAAATAAGCAGGCTATAATAAAATCTATTCATTATTCATGCAAGAATATAAAATCAAAGTCATAGCTAAAAGTTACTCAAATATTTGGATGTTGTATAAAAAGAAATTTTCTGATTCAAGTTATCTTGGAATTTTTAGAAGAAAAAATTTCTAGTTATTCTAGAACATTAAGTAGATAATGCAAAGACTAATTTAAATGCAACTTTGAAAGGTCTTTCATTGAAGAATAATATTTGCTTCAAAGAGATAAAATAACAGACATTATAAGATATCGAAAAGTATGGTGTATAATAATTGTTATAAGCTAACATTTTTATTATAAAGAAACTTCTGTGATAAAGGATACATGTTACTTTATATATTCACTAAATGTGGATCCTTTTAGAATACAGTACGTTTAACTAAAAATGATTATCCATGTTAAAGATATTTATGTAATTTAAAGCGACAACTTAGAATAAAAACAGAAATTTCAATGGAAATCGGTACTATAATTTTTAAAAAATACAGTCCCTTAGTACTAATTTTCGAGACGTCTGTTGACTTCAAAAGAATATTAATTAATTTAGATCTAACAGGAATAATTCTCAAAGTTAAAAAATGAATGAAAAATCTTTTTGATGTTTTCGAAATGTCCTTGATGATTGTATTCCATTATTTTTGACAGAATCGGAAATGAATTTTAAATTTTTCAAAAGTAGTTTCCTTTAAATTTATTTCCGTTTTTAAAATAAAGCTTTCTTGAAGATAATCATTAAAATATGGAGATTACAATGAAAGTTTTGATAAAACACATTGCCTGGGTACAATTTAAAGTGTTTGCTAATGGGATCTCTCAATTGCTAAAGGTGTAAGCAGCTTATAAAACATGTAAACAATAAAAGTAATCCTTCTTAAAACTAAGCAATTTCCAAAAAGTACAACATATCTAGCAGGGAAATTTAAATATTGACATTTTTTTATAATCTAGCAACACATAATTATAAAAACGAATACTATTCATAATAATGCATTTTTATACTATTTCTTATTCTTTAGCATTTGTATTAAACGAGGCATTAAATAAATATTATTTATTAGTTTTAATTTTCTAAATCATTTTTTGAAGAAAAAAAACAGAAATAATGAGATTTCCAAAATTAATATAGAAGAAATAGAAAACAATATAAAAACCGTAATTTAAGTAATTAGTTAGATGAATTAATTTCAAAAAATTATTCTAATTCATTTGATTAATTTATTACCTTCACCAGTTCGTTATTACAAAAAAAATCTTTATCTCTACTTATTTACATTATCTTTTTATTTTGTTATAGTTTTTTATTGATTTACCACATTAATTCTGTGATTCTTTAATTAATTGCATATCTATGGATGAGTTAAATTATATTTTTTCTATGTGACAGCAATTACAGATTATATTTGTTGATATTGTTTAATATTTTAATTTTTGAAAAGATTTCATTTTAATACATTTTACAGACTTTTTCTTGTCTTTTTCTTAACTTTTTTAAAATCTGGTTATTTATTTAAAATATGAAACAATTTAAATTTAAATTTTCTTTGAAGGTAAAAAAAAATGTTAAGCTAAATAAAGCTATTTTTGTTGAATAATTAACTGTGCCAACATCATAGATTTATTATCGAGATATTAAATGAATTCCTATCCTACAATGATTTTTATTTCCGTTATTAGCAATTTTTTGTTTTCTACTTTTATTTAGACTGTTTTTCAAATATTAATAAATGATTAATGTAATAATTTACCTTATTTGCGTTATTGACATTTTTTTCCTTATTTCTATGGTTTTTCAATAATTTAAAAGAAGATTAAAGTAATTATTCTTCTAATAACTGTTATCTTTGCCTGTGATTTATACAAAAAGAAATAATTTGAAAAAACGAATCTCCCCATTCCACAAGAAACTGGGTCTGAAAAACATATTTTCGGAACTATTTTTATGTGAACAAAAAAAAATGCTTTGAGTTAGATTTTAAAAATGTAATTTCTCTATTCAAAGTTTGTAGATTTCTTTTGAATTTTAAATAAAATTTATTAATGTTAAGTCTTTGTTCAGTTTTCCGAATACAGATTAACAAAATAATTACAAAAACAAGATAGATTAAAGGAATAAAATCTGGTATGATAGGATAAATCGCAAATTTGGAATTAAATTTTCCAAAGAGTTCACCAGCTGTCAGTCTTTACTTTCATGAGACTATAGAAGCAAAAAAAAAAGAATTTTGTTGTTGTTGTTACTAATGACACTTGCCAGGGACAAGCCCCGCTGATACATCAGCAGATTTTAAGCAGGAGATATGCGTCTTATGTTTTACAAGTATCGCCATCTAGGGTCAAGAGTACGACTTAGCTAAAACGCAATGAATTAAATATGTGAAATCTAATATGCTGTTTTATGGCTACAACTGCAGCTCGGAGTAAAATTTTGATTTTAATCCGCATTCGCTAATGGCATGGGGATAATAATAGGTACATACGTTTATAGGAGAATTTGCAAGAACGTTTCAGAGTTTCTAATCTCGCTAGTTTAATGAGGAATTTATGTTTTTTAGACATTAAATTTTTAATAAACAATTAAACAAAATAAAAGAAGTTCGAAGAACTATTTTTAATTC
>JAOUZG010043433.1:50707-63208 GCA_026289955.1 Argiope argentata | reverse complement strand
TGTTGAATCTGAAATATTTGATTTTATTTATGTTCTTAATGCTTAACGTTTATGTACGAAAACATAAAGTAGTTTGAATATTTGTACTATCCCAACTTAACAGACTTTACGCTTGTTTTAGTTTGAAATACGCCAGAAAACAATGAGAATTTTCCGAACGAAAACCTTCAACAGCTAACTGAAGCCGACAAAATGTTGAACCTAAGTTCGGAAAAAACATTAGAATGAGTAATTGTTTTCAATTCAGATTTCTTTTACAGGATTTCTGCGTTAAAACTTAAGTCTGGCTAATCTGCTCTTACGAAGAAGATATCCATTGTATTGTAAATTTTGATTCAAATTTGGCATATTTGTTCTACATTATATCCTATTTATTTATATTCATCATATTTATTCTATGTATTATATGTTTCTTTTTTAAATCCTGCTTCGATTAGTCACAACAGAATATTTAATGTAAAATGCCAAATGGCACCTACATTTTATTCCTGGATTATTTTTCATGTCACGGAGTTCACCTAAATGTCAACGATTCTTGAATTATTTAACATCCACAAGTACAACTTTTTCTGGGAAAAAATATGCCAAAGCAATTGAAAACGAAAATGGCGAATTTTGTTCGTCTTTCCCATGATATGTTGAATAAAAAAATTGAAACTCTCTCTGCGTTTAAGTGAGAATGTTTTTTTAGTGTGACTTTTGTAAAAATTCAACCAAAATAAGCTTCAAGAGAAATATAAATAGTTTTTATAATATACTTTTAAACAAATATTTTTAAAAAAGAAAATATTTCCTTTTATCGAAAGTATATACGGGTCAAACCATATTATACAGTATGATATGTCTAAAGTGACGCTATAAGAAACTTTAAGTTGTAAGCATATCGATAATATGTGTTTAATTTTTAACGAATATCTAGATATATGATTTCATTGTGATATTCTTTATAGCTTTTTTAGAATAATCTAGCATCTACGTCTTTGTGCTTAACATTTTGTCTTCATTTCCAACGTTTTTAGTGAGTTATGATTAAGTAGTAATTAATGTTTGTAGTTTCCTGCAATTTTTAAATATCTTTAATTTACACCAATATTTCTCTCTTATTTTGAAAAATGTGAAAGAAAAAAAACGTAGTATAGTTCTCACGGTTTCATTCAAGTTTGGGTTTTACCTCCAAATTGATTTCTTACATTTTAATAAAAGCGTGTTTTTGTAAGACTTATTTTCATCTTTTTTACAAAAATTTAAAAACAATGCTAATTTTTAACTTTTGAAATTTTGCAATTTTCTAATAAAAATTTATTTCACGAGTCATTATTATCAGGGGTGTTCAATCTTGCAGCAATTATTTTTCTCAAGTTCGGATTTCGGAATTGCTGATCATACGGCATCAACATTTAAGAAAATTTATAAATTAATTGAAATTAATAAACGAAAAAAAACAATAACATTAACCAGTTATAATACAATAAATAAATAACTATTTCGAGTCGGAGAAAAAGCATAGACATCATGTAATAATTGCAAAATATTCAACTGAATCTTAAAACTGAACATGAAAGCATTAAATGAGCGTAGCATTCGATAATAATTGACCGCAATGTTGCATACTTTGAGAGTGCACATTTTGATGTTTGCAATTCATTGCTGCTAGTTATTCCTCCTCCATTAAAAATACATAACTAGTTGCTCCTTAAACCGATAAATATAGTAAAAGGGAGCAAAGTACTTATATAATATTTTATTCTTGTGTTTGTTGCTTTATCTATAGAATAAATAAATGCCTTTTTAACCCAATAACATACACAATGTTTATAGGCTTGAACTAAATACCTACACATTGCATGATATGACATGATGCACAATTCGTTCAAAACGTTCAAACCCTTAGATGTAGAGCTACCAACTTCGCATGTTGTTACTTCTTAAGTGTTATGTGTTTACTTAAAGAAGGAATTAAAAAAATATTAAGATACTTTTAATAAAGTGAGACTGTTTTAAAAGATGACACTTTTTCTCAATAACTATTGCTATGCATATTTCAATGTAGTAAGGCCAGAACATAATTTCTTGAACGGCCAAGCACCACGTGCTAGTGCAAGTTAAATTATATTTTTATTAATTTTAATTGTTTCATTGAATGAGTCACTTCAGTATTGCAAACGATCCAAAAAACTTTGTCTCGCATTTATGGTTTTAAAAAATATCCCATTTCCTATTTATTTCGTTTCGTATAGTCACGTGCTCAAAATGGCATTTTTTAAGGTTTTATTTGCTGTAGTCATTAACTTATTTTTTAATCAGAGATTTTATAAAGGCAATGGCAACGCGTTATTAAAAGCTTATTTTTTTAAATGCTTTTGCAGATAATAAAATTTTAATTTTTTGCTTGCGGATTTTTGTAGAATAAAATTTCAATTTTTCACGTACGGATTTTTATTGACGCCAAAGCCCTCATGCCAAAAACATCATGTTATGACATGACAATAAAATGAATATTTTTTCAATGGTACCAGGTGCCTTTCCATAAAATATTTCTACTACGAATTTAAAAAAATAATTTGGATTTTCGATAATATTTTAGATATTTTTATTTACTAGTTAAATATATTTTCAGTTTACTATGTTAAGATATGCATTTTTTGGTTGTACGTTACCATTGCCATAATTAAGAGCAAAGTTTCAAAAAAATGATAGAAAATGCAACGAATCAAAACAAAAGTATTTTCATTTAAAACTATCACCATTATATTCAAAAGTATGTTATTATTTCAGGACAGGAGTTTGAATCGATTTTCTATT
The DNA here is from genome assembly GCA_026289955.1 of Argiope argentata. Taxonomy (NCBI): domain Eukaryota; kingdom Metazoa; phylum Arthropoda; class Arachnida; order Araneae; family Araneidae; genus Argiope; species Argiope argentata. The sequence goes on along the minus strand of JAOUZG010043433.1, from coordinate 60,406 downwards.
CTTATATAGTTTTGAATTCTATAATTTTAATTTCGTTTGAATTTAAGTAAGCCTTTTTATAGCAGAAATTGCTCATATATTATTATTCTTTAGGTGAAAGAATGGTAATTGATGTTATTTTGTTTTATAACAGAATAATTTTTGTTACATTTATTTGTCAAGCATATTCAGTATTAAATTAAATTAAATTCTCACCAAAATGTAGCATATTATTATCGTCTATTTTTTAATTTAATGCTTGCTTCTAAATTATACAATTTTTTTCTTTATTAAACTATGGTTTTTAAGAAAATTGGTCTAAACTATTCAATGCATTTTTCTCATTTCATCTTCTATGGAAATTATCAAATGAGAAATTTAAACTCAAAAATTTTCTCTTAGAAATAATAACAATAGAAGGAGGGATTTATTTTGGATCTTCTAAAAATCAAAAGAGTGAGGATTAATTTATCAAATTTTTAAGTTGTTTCGTTATAGCTTAATAACAATATGGTTTAACACAAATCCGGTTGCAGTGCATGGGAGAAATCGTATGGGGACAGTGCATTATTGATAATTTAGATAAATGAATGCATTTGTGATATAATTATCGATCATGCGTTTGATGAATTTCACTGTTATCTATTTGACCCCTAATTAAAATCCACGTTTTGTGATGAATCTCTTATCTGGTAGTATATCTTAATAACATTCCGTCTTTACAGCTAAATATGGAATTATATTGCTATTCTCCCTTTCAAAGGACTCTGGATATGTTCGATAATTATGCTATTTTAAGATTATAAATTAAATGAGACTTTCACTCAATGTAATTATGTAAATTTTAGAATTTTGTTTAGAATTAAAAGAAACAAGATAGTCCTTTTTTATGCATTATAGAATTTCGCTAAACTGAAATCTCAAATCGATTCCAAGATATTTGATGTTATAAGGAAGATATTATAATTGAAACTTACATTCTTCTGTAATGAAACCTTAGTTATCAAAAACTATTTATTACACCGAATGAAATGGATAGAATTGAAAAAGAGATAAAAGATTTCATTATTAACACTAATGCACGGACAGAAATGGTATTTACGTAATTATGAACATTATGAATCTATATGACATTGTCAAAGAAAATAGTAGGTTCAATACCGGTCACGGTACAATCCTTCCCGTAGGAAGTAAGTCCCATCATCAAAAGGCGAAGCCAAACCTCCTCCCATTTATGTACTCTTTAGGATGGCGATATCAAACCACCATGCCGGAAGCCTGTCATCCTCATCTCGTGGTACCCCCCCCCGGGGGGAGGATATATACTTAAAGTAAAAATATGATTATGGAAACATTTGGCACAATGTAAACTTAATACAAGGTGAATTCAAATGGTAAAATACAAAGGCATGCAAAAGCCAAAGTCATCATGTGAAAAAATACAGATGAGCGGAATATAAAGTATCTTTTTATAAAAAAAAACTGATGAGATAAACTATCTATTTTCTATTGAAGACAACCTTTTTTTATTCTTTTACATACTCCACGAAATAGTTAATTGCTTAGATGTAAGGAATAATACGTATGTTTTATATGTCTTGTAGTCTCTCAATAATATGGACGAATCAGATCAGTTTACTTCAAAAACGAATAAAAAGGCAAAATTGGAAGAATTTAATTTAAAAAATCGTGTTTAAAAGCAAAAGCAATGTTTGTTGATTAAAATACTATATAATATATTATCAATATTATGTAGAAAATTACAATAGTCATAATAATTATTACAAAATATTACTTAAAATCTGAATAATAGCTTTTTTTGTTTTTGTCAAGCTAGAAGCACTGTCATAAACATGCAGTTACTTGTTTTTTTAAAAAAATTCCGTCTGCATGAACAAGGCTGGATTACTGGATTAGCCGAAATGGTGAAGTACTTGATTATGGGCCAGCAAAAACCAGAAACCACTGTTTTTCTTTTCTTTTTTTCCAGAAAAACAGTATAGCTTTTTTCAATAATAATTAGAAATAACAAGGAAAATTCTTCCTTTCTTCTTCTTTTTCATGGTACCGCATAGAACAAAAACGAATATTTGTTGACCACGGAAATATTTATTTAGTATAAAAGTTTTCTACGAATAAATTTTTCCTTATTTTGTCTTTGTTCAAGCAGCTATATAATAGTATTACGTTTCTACTTGTAATATTAGACCAACAAAAATTTTTTTAAAAAATTTACCCGAAAAAGTAATCATATATTTCGAAATCAATTCCAAAACTCAAAGGGTTTATAGAATTCTTTTGAGTTCGGAGTTATTTTTATCCAAATTATTAATTATAAATTGTAGAAACTATATATTATATTTTTGAAAAGCTCCCACTTATTAGTTACCTATGACTATTACAAGACTCTTTGAAAACTTTTGAGCTTTGAACTTTTAAGAATGTTATGTCCCGTAAACAATATCAATTACTTATAGCTTGTTCTTAGATAGGCACAGATCTCTTGGAACGCCCTTAGCTAAACATTCATAATGCCATTTATGTAGAGGGCAAGTAACTATCTATAAATCTGAAGGTGGTTTAAATCCGGGTAACATATTAAGATATTTGTAGTTGTTATAAGACGATAAGAGCATTTTACTCTTATATTATCATGACTAATTAGTGGTTATAAAATGTTTCCCGACGGAACCGTGTCATATTGGAAGACATTTGCTCGAAGGCATGTTGCCTGCATTATCAGAATGAACTAGACTTTCGCATTATTGTCCGAATAATCTTTATACCTAGAGACTGTTTCCCGTTTCCTTCACGTGAGATCTTAGTGTGGATAGAAATCTGGTTTGAAGTTATTTTGGCCATTTGATTTAAATGCCTTCAGATTCAATTCTTAAACGCTAAATAAATAGATTGTCAGGTATTATTGTCTGGCATTTGAAGAGATACTGATTACTTCAGTAGATAGATACCGATCGTTGACTGCTAGAGGACATCATATTTTCTCTTTTATACAATTATGTCGGCTTTCTGGCACAGAGGTAGCGCATCTTCCTCGTGTCCTGGGAGTACCGGGTTCGATTCCTAGTTCAGGCATGGTTGTTCTTCTGTGTGTTGTCTGTGAGATGTGTGACTGTGCTCTCCCCTTGTATAAAAAGGGCTGTGCAAGCAAATGTGGTGAGTATGTAGCTAAGTCGTACTCTTGGCCCTAGTTGGCGCTACTTTAAAAACAAGAGACGCTCCTTTCGGCTTAAATCTGCCGTTGTATCAACGAGGGCCTTGTTTAAGTACTAGGCAAGTACCATAAGTAACAACAACATATATTTATGGGGTATCTCGTGATTAGATGTATCTTAAAATGGTAACGTTGTGTTAAATATATTTAATCTCGCTTTGCACGAAATTCCAACTGAGCTCTTAATGTAACTGAGCTCTTGCTGTTTTAGTTAAAAATAAGTTAATAACATAAACAAATTTTATATTGCTTACTTTCGATAGGGTTTCCTTGTTTTTTGTAAAATTAATAACAAATGAATGTGTCAATTATATCTACATTAAGGAAAAAGATTAATGTAGTCTACATTAATGAAAATGAGGTTAATGTAGATAATGCCTAGCAAAAATAATTTTTAAATGCCTTGTTTTCCGTTAGATTGAAACCAACATTTGATCCAGAGTCAATTACAGTCATAAAATAACATACTAAATTTTATTATTTGTCATTGTATCTATGGACGATTATGTTTGTATGCTCGTGAAAGTAAATATCGACCGGATTTTATAGATCCAGCTCTTTTGGCTTTATAGTTAACTTGCTAATGCGTAATTTGGCAGCCTAAATGGATTTTGGCTGTAATTTTGATTGTAATTAAATTTAACCCAAAGTTTATATATTGAATATCATCTCTTTAGTTCAAAGTGTTTTTAAATTATCCTCTTCACAGGCAAACAGATATAAATACAAAAGTGCATTTTTTAGATTCAGTTGTATCTGAAATGGCCATTTATTTCAAAATCACGAGTTATAATCTCTTTAACAATTGTAATATTACCTGATGATACAAAAATAAAGGTACAATAAAAATCTTTTTAAAAAAATCTTAAAATTATTTTTTATTAGGTTTTAGTTTTATTAACGCCCAGTTTTAGAGAGCAACACTAGGGCTATTTTGGGACGGAACTTATAATTTTGAGTCGCGATCAGATGACAAGTGTGACACCTGAGCGGGCACCTGCCTGTCCACGTTACACCAGTGGTAGTTAGTTTGGCCAGGACGAATTTAGCATGCACCAGACTCACTTACACGACGGTTCTTCAATGGAATCGAATTTGGAACCTGAAGCCCTTCGTTTCCGAGGCTGAGAACTTTTCACCAGGCCATCCCGGCTTTTTTCCCCAGGGAATAGAGTTTTAATTTTTTGGTTTAAAAACCGTGTTTTTAATTTTTAAAAATCTTTGTTCCGACCCATCAATGAAATTTTTAAATGTTATTTTTATTACTCAACTTTTGAGTAATATTATATTTTTTTGAAACAATTTTTATATCAGTGCATTATTGAAAATCAGGATATTCCATTGGGAAAATGATGCACAAGTAAATGAAAGAGAACTAAAAATAGAAAAATAATCAGGTAATATATTTTGAATAATTAAAAAATAAAACTCAATAATATCTGCCAATTAATATGTAGTCAAACTAATATAATTATTGAACGTTTTGACAAAAAAAAACACTTGAAAATTCACTTAAGCTGAAAGCAAATCCTTTAACAGAGCTTTTAAAACTTCTGGTATACAATGTTGTGAAGGGTGGTTGCCATAAAACAAAAGAATTTACCTAGAAAACAAATAAATTGGTGTGAACAGCGTGAAAAATCAATAGATACAAGAAATCCCTTTATTTGAGTAGACAATGCATGCTTTATTGGTGCACACTATTTTAAATCAATGCTTGAAAGTAGCAGGTATTCAATGAAGAGTTTTTATTATTTGAAAGCATTACATGAACAATTAATATCGAAACAGCTTGATGAGATTCAACTAAAAATTAACCAACCCTTTCAGATGAAGTTAGTAGAAAAAAGTAAATATTATAATAAACAAAACATTAAGAAAACACAATGCATTTTCAACCATTCTGTAAGTAATATCGGATTAGTTGAATTGGGATCAATCGGATATTTTTAAAAAAGTTAAATTTAATTAATAAAATATTTAATACAGAAAGTAATAGCTAAAATGATTAATCATTCGTTTAAAAAATGTTTAGAAAGAATCTTTCAATAATAAAACGAAGATAGTTTTTTTTATAAATATTTTTCAAAAGTTTAGAATTGTCAGATATTTTATATTCATGACAGTTTTTCAATAAATATAGCAGACTGAAATGCATTGTAGTAAAAGTGATGCTCTTTTTTATATTCTTTTCATGAAACCCCAAAGTTATCTATAAAATAATAATCCCTTGAGATATTTTGTTATTTATGCTTTTATGCGATAGCAATTTAAATATGAGAAAGTATAAAGAATGTACTAATTTTGATAGATAGTATTAAGAAAACTTCAGAATACAGCAATCGATGTTATTATTTGCAAAATAAAAGCTTCTATTTTTTTCTTTCCTACCGTATTTCGTCTTGGGTTAAATCATTAAAGTTTACTTATTCATCTAGAGTGAGCTTTCTTTAGTATCGTACCATTGGAAGTAAATTTGCATTTCATCTTTAAAGCATTCGATGTCACTGAAATATTTTATTAATATCTGTCAATAGACATATAAGAATAACACATTATAAAAGTAAGTTTATTTTTCTTTAGAACATAGTTTTTGCTGTATTTGAATTTCATAATTTGCTAAGGCAGGCATATGTTTATTTGTTTGAAATATGTATCATGTTCCAAAAAAACATTTTTAGTGTACCTTTTTGCTTTCTTTTATATGAAGTATACAAAGAAAAAGTATTATAATTGTAAAAAAGCTCGAGCCAAATATGTTGATGAATATCCATATTTCTGACCTCCTGGAATCTGATAAATACATTTTTAGAGTTATGGCTAAGTTATATCATCTTTAGAGTAATTATGCTTGTGAATGCAATAATCGGAAAACGTGTTAAAACTAGACGGATAAAATTTGTTAATAAACTTAATACTAAAATTTGTAAATTTTCCAAATTGTGGATAAAATCCATTCTCTGAAAGTTTGTCTGTCCGACTCTTTAAGTACAATGAACTTCACAGTTACAAAACGAAGAGTTCCAAATGAATAAAATATTGCAAGTAAATTTAAAATCTAAAGTTTAGATAGAAAGGGACTGATGTATGTTTGCCTTAATTTTATAAGACAAATTCAAGCATTCTATGCTTGGCTATAAATTGCCGTTTTGGCATCCTTGCATGTTTCATTTTTTACTGCGTATCGTATTAAAATAGTGGATATTTACACAAGGAAACAAGGCAAAATTTAAAAAAGCACGTTAATGATAGAAAAGAAATGGCTATTAAAAAAGAACACTATCTCTCAGAAAGAACAAAATATGTCGGAATGAAGTTGATAAGTCATAACGTTATTCACACCAAATTCTAAAAACGCATGCATAGTAAGAAAAAATTCAAATTATTAGACTGTAAAAATTTATAATATTATATTCAAAACTTGTTCCGTAATAATTGTTTGTATTCAGGGTAAAGACTATAATCACGCTGTATTTACAATTGCTTATATCGTCGCTAAGAAAGTCGTTTATAATTAACTAGCCCAGTTATTTTATGAAATCTTTATCGCAGTCTTATTTACTACACAGTCGAGAGAATTACATATTGCATTTAGAATAGGAATTAAATTTAAAATTATATTTATATTTACGGATGGGGAATTTTGAAAATTATTATTTTACTTACATATGATATCAATTTCTAATGTTTTTACTTTCGTTGACTTTTTGAACTTTGCAATGAGCTGTTTTCTGAAGCTAGTAGTGCATTGCATTTTCCTATATAGTTTATTAAACCATCTTATTTTTACTCCTACGTCCGTTAAGATTAATGTTTGTTATCGGGCTTTTAAATAAAATAAAGTAAGTGGTTGTATTTATTAAAGGTAAGGTTGCATTCATCTATGCCACTTCCTTTGTTCTACTTAATATTAACTTTTTAATTTTTATTTCAGTAACTAGTAATAACATAAGAATTCTATATTCATATTTATTTTAATTCTGCTAGAAAGCTCAACGAGTTAATTTTATAGTTGGTATAATTTATTATCCATATACTATATTATTTCATATTTAAGAAAAGGCTTCAGTTCCTATTTAAATATTTTCATTTAGGAAAAATGTTTAAATTTTTTTTCATCTTGCGTATACATTTTAGTCTATATTATTAATGAATTTCTATTAATAATTATTGCATCTGAAATATTTCTTGTATTTAATAAGGGATATTAAAATATAATCTAAAAATAGCATACAAGAATTATAAAAAATTTGCTTATAATTTTCCTTCATATGAGAAATCTGTCAAAAAAATTTTAATAAACCAGTTTTCAGACTATTTATGAATGACCCAACGAATATAACATCTCACTATACTCCTTTCCCCTTTCAATTTATTTGATAATTTAAAAGGGATTCACTTTTGATTTGGGACAACTGAACTAAAAAAAAGGAAAAGCATTTTTTCATCTGCTGAATTGTGAAGGTGTGATTTGAACACCAAAATATTATTAATTATTGTTTGTTTCATATGTTCATTTTTTTTTTCAAATCTCAACTTGAAAGGGAATTTTTCGAAACTGATTGTCGGCGACATATTTCGCAAGAATTCGAAAGTTTTGAATAAATAAAATTTGGGTTCAAGCTCAATAAACTTTCATTAACGTCTTTATATGTGTTTACTAATTGGAAATGACTGATACACCTGCCATGTTGTCATTTTATAAAAATAACAAACTTTCACTGATCAAAAACTTCCGTTGCGATTCGAACCTGCTTTTATTTTGCTTACCAGTGCTTAACTATCAGGAAGGTTAAATTAGTTATTCTAACTGAGACTGATATCAAATAACTTTTTGCTGATGTATCATCGCTCTTGTGCCTTATCGTGTTTAACTTTGTTATCGGGCTTCTGAAAAGTAAATTTCTATACTTTTTACTCGTCGTCTACCTTGGAATATTTTATTCCTGCGGAACGTTCGAACGTCGTATTCGATTCTCATCACGTCTTTGACGGCAATTTCTGATTTGGTGTTTTGGAATTTGTGTCAGTGTGTGGAACAAGAGAAAAGCGGAGCAAATTTTGTGTCGTAAAGAATTCGAGGGGGCGACTACACTATTTACTGATATTTGAAATATGAAATTGTTTCGTATAAAAGGATGATTGAGTTACGGTGGAGTTTGTCGCCTTGCTATTGTTTTATAAGTAACTCATATTGGCCTGATTGATCAAAATGAAAAAATATCTTATATATATATATATATATATATATATATACAGAGAGAGAGAGAGTTAGATTTTAACTTCCAGCTCGAAATGTCTAGCATTTGAATCTAGCTCCTTCAATGAATAATACACTTTACAAAAAAGTTTTATTGTAAAGTTTTAAACGTGCATCAGAATTGCTTATATAAATAAATAAGTTTATACGTGTAATGCTTGTTTAAAAAATAGAGAACTTATAAAATAAATATAATTCAAGCACGTGAACTGATAATTAATAAAATCTAGACGATATGTCAGCATAGAAGTATTGTTACTTTATTAATAGTATCCCAGATGTGATTATGATTGAATAACTAAAAAAATTGCTAAAAGAAAATATCATGCACATTGGCAGAATGCTTAGCAAATAAATTGCAGTTCACTTTATATTGAAGCACATAATAACATGTCTTAGGACCGAGCTTGCAATCTTATGGTTGTAGCCAAGTAAAATATCCGTTGGACCAAAAGGGCATTTCGGTCCGAGGGATGTTAGCTGGCTTATAAAATCTTCACCACACACCTCTTAGCATTTCTTTATAGAAATAATTTTAAGTAAATACAAAACGTTTGTAAAGCATCATTAATTTATAACTTTCTTCTAATTAAATATTATCTAATAATATTCTAATCAAACTGAATTCTTAAACACATCGCAAAATTATGTAAAGGAATTTAATAAAAAATTCTTTTTATCAATGTATCCTTAAAATAGCTCATATTTATTTCATAACATTGGTATTTCGTAGAATCCAATAGATGGCACTATGTCTGATATGATGATAATTAATGAAAAAAGTTAAAGTCCATATCAAGCAATATTTAAAATTAAATTTCATAAATACTTTTTATATAAAGGATTATAAAATAATTTCATGTTTCAGATGTCATGTAGTAATTTCCATCGCGATTAACTCAGAGCTACAGCTCTCACTTAATCTATGACTTCACAAACGTTCATAAATTCATAGTTGAAAATTAAACATCAATTTGATATATTAATTGTAATCAAATACTTTCACTTTGATATTTATTGATTTTAACCCTTTGCACTCGAATTTAATATGACACATACGATTTGCAAAAGTTAAAGGGTTAACAATACGATTACGAGTGCAAAGGGTTAACAATGTAAAGTCAGTAACAGAAGGCATTTTGTTCTCCTACCTTATATTTTTGTTTTCATGAAACTTTACAATCTGCCTCTGCGTTTCTCAGCTATTCCTTGTACGTATTCAAAAATT
>JAOUZG010043433.1:0-21933 GCA_026289955.1 Argiope argentata | reverse complement strand
TATATATATATATATATTCAGTCGCCAAAGTCAGAGGTCCTTAAACATTTAAACATAACAAACTACTTCACCCATGGTGAACTGAATTTTTTCCGAGGAGATTTTATGAGTCAAAAATAAACTATTGTAAATTAAAAAATAATTCAGAATTAAATATATTTTGACAAAAAAATATTTCTAATAGATGACTTTATATAGAGTTTTTCCCAAAATTAAATTTTGTAAAGTGCAATATATACTCTAGATGTTTCTGGACCCAACAGAACTTGCTACATAAATTTTGCAATGTAAGTTTCAACTTAGTGATTATAATCTAAATATCGTAGGGATGCGTGGATAAATGTAAAGATGTAAATCCATCTAAAATATAAAATATTAATATGATCGTTGATAAAAAGTATTGGAATCGATAAAAGAAATGATTCATCCTAATTTAATTCTGAAACGATATGAATTTTGTAACTCCTTTTAAAATTGTTAAATCTCGTTATGTGTTCCCTAGCACAATAAATATCAAGGAAAAGAGTTTCTTAGATTATTAAGCACTTCGCAGTCCAACACTCCTTCTCCTGTAATATCTTAAACAACTTTTTGAATTTCAGAAAATATTATCAATTTAATATAAAACAAATTTTAATTTCAAGAACAGAATGTCGCATGACCAATTGAAATTTAACATATTTTTACACCCCGTTATTTAAATTGGTTGATTTTAAATTTCTAAAGAAGGAATCTTTTAATCTATATTTCCTTTTCTTCTTTATTTAGTAAATATTTAAAATTCTGTATAATTCCGTGTTTGCAATTAAAGAATTCTGTAATAGATGTCAATTAATAGTTTAATTCCTTTAAGTTAATACAAGCACATCTTCTTGGTAAATTTGAAAAAACTACTGGTTGTAATATCTTATAATAACAAAATAATATTGAAGTGTAAAGTATTAAAAAAGAATAATGGTTTAAAAAATTCTGAGCATCAATCTTTTACAAAATATCTAATTGTAAAAAAATTATTTTTTCAACAAAAACTCAACACATTAGCCTATAGTATAGAAGCCTGACATATTTAAAAAAATTTATAAAAAAGGAATTGACATTCGTTACAAAAAGAAACTCTTAAGGTAGAAAACACCTTAAAGAAAACCTTTTAAAAATTAAAAATTTTATAAAGATTTTTATTCAAATTCCAATTTATTTACAATATTTTTTTTTTAATTTCGAGCTTTTGCAAATTTTGTTTTGATGTTCAGATTTTTTATTTAAAAAATATAAGTTTCTATATATTAATACACTGATAAAGAAATGCTTTTAAAAATTTATTTATTCTTATTATTAGCTTATTAATAATATGTAGCAGCTCTTCATAAAATGCATCAAAACTCATATATCTAAGTGCTTTGCTTATTTCCGATGGTGAAGTGGAAACAGATCAAGATATGCTGTTTCAAAATGCGAAAGCTTGTAAAGTTTTCGAGTTAATGCCTAATCTATTTTGAAAATAACTCTTTCCACTCAAAATCCCCAGCAGCGTGATGTAAATAGGAAATTTTATAAACAGAAAAATATTTCAAAGTGCATCTTGGGGAATCATTAGCCGGCTTCTTGGGAAAGATCACGCATTTCTTGGCTAATGATATCGGCTCTGAAATTGTCTATGCGCAAAGTTTTATGGACAAATCAATGATAACGTTTTGCTTATTTATTTATGCTTCGTAACTAGCACATTATTGACAATTATGAATATTTATCTTATGCTAGCGGTTATAAAGAACCTTCTCTTCTGCATATTTTATTGTTTCATTCCGTTATAAGAGCTATATTTTGAACCAGCTCACTGTAACGAATGTTCGTTAATAGAACTGGCCTCTAGCACTTGTCTTAATCGACATCATTGACGAATGCAAAGAAAAATTGATTATCGGCAACAGTCGTCATATCAAAGGGAAAGAATTCCTTTAACTCGCATTTCCCAATTTATTTTTATGATGTTTATTACTTTCTTATTTTTTAAAGATTAAATAATCTTCCGATATTATCATTATTCTTTCATTTTAAATCTGATTTCGTTATTTTTCCATATAGAGGGAGATGAAAGAGAATCAACAAAAAAAAACATTAGGTTTACCGCTGTACGCCGTACATTCCTCTTAACATCAAAATTCACTCACCAACACATCTGAAAACATTAAACACATTTTCTCCGTTTAAATATATGATACCTCGGTTGGAATTTTTACAGTTAGATTTGGTGCTTGGCCTATAATTCATAGTCCCAGAAGTTTATAAATATTTTGGAGGGGAGAGGGGATTATTTTTTCATTTTCTTTTTCCGTCCTTTATTTTACTTTATCAGGTGAGAACGTGATGTATTTTAAGTTTGTGGTATTTGAAGCCTCAAAATGAGTAGGAAACAAAATTGCAATTTATCGTTTTTGAGGCATCAAATTTTTGCTTTTAGAGTTATTAGAAAATAACGCAGAAGGTTATTCTATTTGGCCACTTATCACCCACTAGAGTTACAATTTAATTTCCAAATTATTCATTCGTTGATTTCTTATAAATTTTATGTATATAAATATACATAGAGAGAGAAAGAAAGAAATGTCTCGAATGAGCTAATTTTATTTCTGTGGTATTTTTTTTCTGAATAAAATATCAATTGATCTGTTTATATTATTTTATAATAAGTTTAAAAGCTATATAATTATATCTTATGACTTTTTCCCATTTGCATTTGTTATTGGAATAATTCGTACGCTAGGTAAAGCGATATTAAGTATATATTTTTTGTACGATTGTTATTGTCTCCACACTCAACATCAAAGTTTTAAAAAATAATATAGAAACAGACCAATCAACACAGAAATGTTATAATACAATGATTCTTAGGACTAAAGATTGCCAAATCCTTTAATATTTTAAAGATATTAAATTTTTTAAGATCAACAAGCAATTTATAATTGTTTGAGTGAATATTTTTCATTGAACAACACAGCGAGAGACTAGAATATTTATTAACAAAAATTTCTTATTTATGTCCCTTCAAATAGTAGAACCCGAATTCCACTTAGCATATTGTGTGTTCGCATGCATGAAAACATTCTTTATTTTTTTTATGAGTCACACATTATTTTCCAATTAAATACTTTATAAGAACTCAACAACATTTGCCAAATCTGATCTCGAGTAAATTTCTATTGCAAATAAGTTCTTTTTTGTTGTTGTTGCTGCTGCCTCATACAAAAAGACAAAGTATTGTAATCTTCATAAAATTCGAAGTGATTGATAGCCAGAAGAACATAATGATTGTGCTTTAGAGCACAATTTGTTCCTAACTGCCAATTTTTGCTTTTGCTACTTTTTTTGCTCTAGATGCCAAATAATTTTAATGGTCCTTCATCTTTTAATTGAATGCCCTGATTTTAATCATCATCATTTACGATTTTCTAATGCTTCACCACTAGATATGCAAATGCTTGTGGGAAAACGTTCCCATAAAAATTTCTTTAAATTTTTAAAAGCAATCGGTTTATATAGTTTCTCTTAAAATTTATCTTGTTGCCCTTTTTTCATCTCGTTTCTAATTTTAAGAAACAGTTCCTTGTAATTTTTAAATCAGTTTCTAATTTTACAGATTTTTATATTCAAATCGCGTCTGGCGCAGTAGGGTCAGATATGGATCTTGTGCCTTTAAATCCAAAAATCCACTCCAATCCTAACTACTGTTTGCTAATGATATGCGGTTAATAATATACAAATGCATTTACTAAAGAATGTACAAGAAAGGGCCAGGAAGGCGATTCTCCTTGATTTATATCAATACTCTGTTTGATGTCATATTTTCACAATTTTCCTTTTAGAGATAAAATAGCACTTATTATGAAAAAAATTAAGTCATATAGCTCCCAATAATTTGTTAGCTTTAGCATTGCAAAATTAAATAGAGAAAAAGTTTAAGCAACATTCAATTCGTATCTTTTACTTGAATTTTCACAAATGCTTTCTTTCATTCATATTCTTTACAAATAATTTCAAATAAACTAATATTTATTTCCTTACGAACAGTACATCAAATTTTTATTTCCCAATTCTATCCAAAATTCAGAAAGGAAATGATTCAATAGAATTTTAAAAAAAAGAAAGAAGAAACATTTTACACGTAAAAGAATAAAAGACCATTTTAAGTCTTATGCTTCTTGGAGGAATTAATTAATTTGCTCCTCGCTATGATCGTCTGACTTTAGAGCTCAACATTTTTAAATTCCTCAGTAAAACAAGACTTGCTTTCAGTTACAGAAAAGGCGAGAGAAAAAGAAAAAAAATTACTCACAAAAACTAAGCTAAAGTATTGTATTTACTTATTGATCTAGGGCAAAAACATTATATTTGCTCCCTCCCAAGAGAAATGGTTCCCAACAAAAGAGCATTGTGCCTGTTCATTTCATTTTTCTCAGAGTACAGCGCAAATACTGCATCGAACAAGCTAGAGAAATAAGCATTCTACTTTAAACGCGTACTCATTAATTTCTAGTAAGAGTTTCTTATTGCTTTTAGACGCAAAATTTATCCTTTTTATTTTGGTTTACTTTTCTGCGGCCTTTCTATGGGAAAGTAAGAAGATCTTAGAGGATCGAGAGGGGGATCCTTTTTGTAAATTTAAGAGGTATGAAAGGTATGAAAATCAGATTATCAAGATGTAAACAGGCAAATAGGAACTTTTAAAAACAAAATCTGCTAAAAATGATCACATATAGTAACTAGAAATGTCTTTCTTTCTTTGATATATAAAATCTGAATACTCAAACGTTTTAATATAGAATATCGTTTTCATTTTATAATAATGATACTCATGTCAATCAAAATGAACTTAGCCAAATTTTGGCTTGACCGTAGAGTACTGGATTAAATGACGTTGCTGAAAATTGGAGTAAATAGCGTAATCTTTTGGTTTGCTATTTAGGAATACTCGAAGATATAAGCCTTTTGAAATGTTCAAGATAAGGAAGCCTTTAGATATGCTTGATTATAGAAGCCTTTCGGCATGCTTGAAAATATTGAAGTCTTTTGAAAGGCTTTAGAATTAGGAAGCGTTTAGAGTTACTTGATGATAGAAGCCTTTTGAAATGATTGAAGGTTAGGAAGCATTTAAATTATTTGATGATAGAAGACTTTTGGAGAGCTTGAAGAAATAAATCTTTTTAAATGCTTGCCTTTAAATATTTGAAAAGAGAAGCCTTTGAATACTTAAAAACATAAGCCTTTTGAAATACTTGTAATCCTTTGGTTTTGGATAATGCTTGATGATAGAAACATTTTGGAATACTTAAAGATATAAGCCTTTTGAAATGGTAATGATAAGGAAGCCTTTTAAAATGTTCAAGATAAGGAGTTACTTGATGATAGAAGCTTTTTGAAATGATTGAAAGTTAGGAAACATTTAGAGTTACTTGATGATAGAAGCCTTTTGAAATACTTGATTAGGAAGCGTTTATAATATTTGATTATAGAAGACTTTCGGAGTGCTTAAAGATATAAACCTTTTTAAGATCTGCAAAATTAAGAAGCCTTTAGGAATACTTGAAAACATAAGCCTTTTTGAATGCAAGGTAAGTGTTTTGAAATATTTAAAGAAAAATTCAACTGGTCACACAATACATTAGACAGGCATCAATTTCAAACAGTTTCAATCAACTAGATATTTTATTGGTGTTTTCAAGAAGTATATTAAAAATAGTAAAATAAATTAAAAGTGGGTGTTTGTTTTGATAGAAGCAAAATTCTGAAATATTTTCTTATAAGGATGATTTTTTTCTATAATTTATTTCTAGAGGAAAACTTATCAACAAATATTTGTCAGTTTTTCTGCAGCTACTAGTGTGCACAGTAAATCTACGTGAAACTAAGATACGTTCAAAAAAACGAACGAAGCAAAATTCTCTTTCTTTCTACTTCGAAGCATATTTTAGAAAAAAATTGAAATTTTCTCCCTAACTGAGAAAATGAAATGACATGTTTAGAAAGGATATTATAAAGAAAGCTAAATATTTATCACTTGTAAGAATATAGCAGTATTTTAAGACTAGAATTAATTAAGTTGTTTTTCATATTGAATTATTCTAATCCAACAATCAGCATCTTTTAATTCCCCCGATAGGAAAAAATAACACATTCAAATATAGAAGAATCAAGAGAAAAGAGAAATTTATCCTCAAAATGTAATCTGAAATATTGTGCATTAACTTATTGATCTACAACAGAACCATTTTATTTGTTTCTCTAGAAATAGTTCCAAAAAAGGAAAGAAAGATGTTCTGTCCCCTCGTTTTTCCCGAAGTCAAAAGCAAAGACCACAGCTTGCATCAAACAAGTTAGGAAAGCAAATATCTTACTTTAAATATATTTTGATTTAGAAAAGGTACGGATTTCTAGTAAGACTTCCTGAGGGCTTCATTTGCGAGGAAAGATGGCTTTTGTTTTAGCAGGTGATTCTGCAGCAAAACGAAAAATCTCTCTCCAAGATCTGGGAGTGATCTTATTTTTAGTAGTAGAAGATGCTAAATAACTGTGTTTATAGGAAAGCTGACAAGAAAATTTGAGGTTTGGGAAATCAAACCTTTAAAGATGGGCAAGTTTTTCTAAGATAATCTGTATCATTTTTTCTTCTTCGTGTGGTATGCTTTATGCATAAGTAATTCTCAGAAAAATATCTTATTAAGATTTCCTTTTTATAACATAACTCGTCACTTTCTGTACTAAAGGGATTGTTAAAAAATTAAATATCCTTTAACTTATTTATTAATATATTTAAAATTCATTATTCATGCAAAACATTTGAAATGGATTGTAATATCCATGTTAACAAGGCTTATTCAATTCCTACTATTAGTTCACACTCTATCTCTACATATTTATATATGTTGTACAAATTTTCGATCGTTAATAAAATTCTTTTTATTCATCAACTGAAATTCAAACACATTTTTTTAAAATTTGTAGTGAATGATACTTGTTGTTAATACGGTTTTTCTAAATATTAATTCATTAATCAAACTTAATTAATTTCTAATATCTTAAATAGCAGTTTCTAATGAAGATTGAAATTAACAGTCAGTAGCCAAATCGGTAAAACACGAGGATTTCAGTAGTTTTGACGTGAAAGTGAAGAATGCAAGTGCAATTCTTGCAGAAACCAATAATTTTTTGATAACTATATTAATTATTAATAAATATTTATAATTTATAAAAAAATATATTAATTGTAATTATTTATTTTAATTGTAATTATTTAATAAAAAGTAACTAAAATAAAAACTTTCTTTGAAGACCTAAGCAAGAATTGACTTTTAAAAAATTTAATTTAATAAATTTTTTACTTTAATTTTAAAATTCTTTTATATTACTTGCATTTTTAACTATGTATATAGCAATATTTATTTAAATTATGTCAATAAATTTAATAAAGTTCATCTAAAAATAATATAGAAACTTAATCTAAAGAACTTTTTCTATTATAAGAAATTAAGATTAAAGATATTTTATAACTTATAATTTATCGTTTGTTCTATGAAAATTATTGATCCGAATTTTTGAACTGATTCAAAAGTTAAATTTCATTAATTCGCACAGCACATCATTCATTTTCCAGAGCCTGTTTAGGAATATGGAATATATGCTGTGATTAACAGTTTTCATGTTTAGGAATATGAAATACGTGTTGAAGAGGAAGATACATTATTTAATTTTTTTAAAAGAATTTTACCAGTAAAAAGCTGTTTCAAGAAAAAACTTGAAGGAAGTTATTTGAGATTCAAATAGAGACTGAATTTAACAAGCATTTAATATATTCCAGCTTTAAAATTTAAAAATTAATTTTTTAATTTTTTAAAAACATCACCTCTCTGGCAAAATTTAAATACGGTAAAATTTAATAAAACTGTGTGGTATAAATCTAGTTAATGGATTACAAAGTTTAAGCATAAAATATGCAAAACAAGGCCGCCAAACAGCAAATTTGATTGTCAATCCGTCCATCAAGTAACTAAATGTTGTTTTTCCCCCTTTTTTTCCCTTTTACATGATAAAAAATGGATTCGTTAATAAATTCCATTAATTAATTTAACCGACGTAATTTCCTTTTAATGATACTGCGATAATATGAAGAGATGAACTTTAAATGTGTGAGGGAGCTTCAAATTATCAAATATATAATACTTACATACTTAGATAAAGAAGTATAAAGAAGTGTAATGATTCATTTCTTATTTATATAAGCTAATAAAATCCCTTCCAAAGTATGCTAATTATATTATAAAATAAAGTAAAAGTTACATCAACTGTTGTGCCAAGGATAATCATCGCCAGTATTAAGCTTCTTACGTATTACTAACACTTCAGTCGGTGTCCTGGCTTAAGGGTAGCCATCTTCCCCGTGATTTGAGTGTTCCGGTTTGAGTATGGTTGTTCTTCTGCGTTCTATCTGTAAGGTGTATGAATGTGTCTCCCTGTAAAAAGTGGCTGTGCAAGCGAATGTGAAGCATGAAGTAGCTAAGTCGTGCTCTTTACCCTAGTTGGCACTACTTAAAAACAAGAGACCCCCATTCGGCTTTAAATCACTGATGGCTTTCAACGCGCTTGTCCATGGCAAGTG
The DNA here is from genome assembly GCA_026289955.1 of Argiope argentata. Lineage (NCBI taxonomy): Eukaryota > Metazoa > Arthropoda > Arachnida > Araneae > Araneidae > Argiope > Argiope argentata. The sequence goes on along the minus strand of JAOUZG010043433.1, from coordinate 13,286 downwards.
CCATTAATAACAATAACTGACACTTCAATCAATCATCACCCCATATGACCAAAACTTATTAATGATATATAAAAATGAACATAATAAGAAGTTGGTGAAATATTCTATTTCATTTTTGAGCCTCCAAGACTATTTAATCCAATTTTTGTAATATTCTATGTTGAATCTATGACTTGTTAGCAAACAGTTGAATAATGGCCATCTTATAGGAGTTGATTGCAATCAGTAATCGATCAGCAAGTAAAATCTCCTTTCAATATAATTACTGGAGTGGTTGGAGATTTTACTGCCAATTAAAAGAACTTAGCTGACTTAAGACACAAGATTATTTTACTGCAGGACTTTCTGGTATTAGAGCACAAAGCAAATGAAGACAAATTCTTATATGGGGCTTAGTTGACGGAGAGAAAATTTATGTTTCTGAATTTTTCGAAAGTAAATCATATATATTGAACCAAAGCCATTGATTTTCTGGTAATTGCGTGTCAAAAACGTTATAAAGATAAATGGTAATTTTTTAATGAACCAGAATTGTGAATTAGTTTTAGAAGAGTTGAATATGCATCAAACATTTAATAATACATCACTTTGAATCAATAAATCGATTAAATTATTCACTCTAGATGTTTTATAGAAATATTGCAATGTAGAAAAATTATTCTATAGATACGGAGATTCATTAATTTTTAATTAATTTATCGATGCAAAAAGTATACTTATTATGAATCACAAAAAAGTTTTTTTAAAAAGTCAATAAATAATTAGAAATAGTTTCTTGAAACGAATATTTGTTATGAAACTAAACAGTTGAAATATTTAATTCGTTATATATATATATATATATAGCTGAGAAACGCAGAGGCAGATTGTAAAGTTTCATGAAAACAAAAATATAAGATAGGGGAACAAAATGTCTTCTGTTACTGTTTTTACATTGTTAACACTTTGCACTCGTAATCGCATTGTTAACCCTTTAACTTTTGCAAATCGTATATGTCATATTAAATTCGATTGAAAAGGGTTAAAATCAATACATATCAATGTGAAAGTATTTGATTACAATTAATATATCAAATTGATGTTTAATTTTCAACTATAAATTTATGAACATTTGTGAAGTCATAAAACTCTGCTCTGTGTTTATCGCGATGGAAATTACTACATGACATCTGAAACATAGAATTATTTCATAATCTTTTATATAAAAAGTATTTATGAAATTTAATTTAAATATTGCTTGATATGGATACTTTTTTCATTTAATTATCATCATGTCAGACATAGCGCCATCTATTGGATTCTAATAAATACCAATGTTATGTAATAAATATGAGCATGGGATAAAAAGAATTTTTTTATTAAATTTATCAGTTTGATTAGAAGATTATTAGATAAATTATTTAATTAGAAGAAAGTTATAAATGAATAATGCTTTATAAACATTTTTTATTTCCTTATAAGAAAATCCATAGGAATAAGAAACATTACTCTCAAAAATTTAAGTTAAAATTATTCCTATAAAGAAATGCTAAGAGATGTGTGGTTAATGCTTTATAAACCAGCTTACATCACTTGGATCGAAGTGCACTTTTGGCCCAACGGATCTGTTACCTGGCTACAAATCTACAGATTGCGAGTTCGAGCCTAAGGCAAACCAACCCGCATCTGCCTTAATTTTGCCCCGATGCGTTTAGCGCCTTTGAAATAAGAAACCTTAGTACGTAGCTTCATACAATTGTTGTGGCGTCTTTTATCGGTGGAGGCGCATTTAATACAACAGCGAACATCGCCACCAACTCACACACACACTCGCCATGTTCATGAACATTTTGGATAAAGAAGATCCTATCATAAGAATACAAAATTCCTAATGTTATTATGTGCTTCAATATAAATTGGAGTGCAGTTTATTTGTTAAGTATTTTCTGCCAATGTGCATGATATTTTCTTTTAGCACTTTTTTTAATTATTCAATCATGATCACATCTGAGATACTATTAATAAAGTAACAATACTTCTATGCTGGCATATCGTCTAGATTTTATTTATTATCAGTTCACGTGCTTGAATTAGATTTATTTTATAAGTTATCTATTTTTTACACAAGCATTACATGTATAAACTTATTTATTTATATAAGCAATTCTGATGCGCGTTTAAAACTTTACAACAAAACTTTTTTGTAAAATGTATAAATGTATTATTCATTGAAGGAACTAGATTCAAAGGCTAGACATTTCGAGCTGGGAGTTAAAACCTAACTCTCTCTCTCATATATATATATATATATATATATATATATATATATATATATATATACGTATTCATTTTGATCAATCAGGTTAATATGAGTTATAAAACAATAGCAAGGCGACAAACTCCACCGTAACTCAATCATCCTTTTATACGAAACAATTTCATATTTCTACTATCAGTAAATAGTGTAGTCGCCCCAATCGAATTCTTCACGACACAAAATTTGCTCCGCTTTTCTCTTGTTCCGCACACTGACACAAATTCCAAAACACCAAATCAGAAATTGCCGTCAAAGACGTGATGAGAATCGAATGCGACATTCGAACGTTCCGCAGGAATAAATTATTCCAAGGTAGACGACGAGTAAAAAGTGGAGAAATTTACTTTTCAGAAGCTCGATAACAAAGTTAAACACGATAAGGCACAAGAGCAATGATACATCAGCAAAAAGTTATTTGATATCAGAGGGACCTCAGTTAGAATAACTAATTTAACCTTCTTGATAGTTAAGCACTGGTAAGCAAAATAAAAGTAGGTTCGAATCGCGACGGAAGTTTTTGATCAGTGAAAGCTTGTCATTTTTATAAAATGACAACATGGCAGGTGTATCAGTCATTTCCAATTAGTAAACACAAATGAAGGCGTTAATGAAAATTTATTAAGCTTGAGCCCAGATTTTATTTCTTCAAAACTTTCGAATTCTTGCGAAATATGTCGCCGACAATCAGTTTCGAAAAATTCCCTTTCAAGTTGAGATTTGAAAAAAAAAATGAAGATTTAAAACGAACAATAATGAAAAATATTTTTGTATACAAATCACACCTTTACAATTCAGCAAAAGAATCAACGCTTTTCTTTTTTTTAGTTTAGTTATCACAAATCAAAAGTGAACTCCTTTTAAATTATCAAATAAATTAAGAGTAAAAAAGGGAAAATGAGTATAGTGAGATGTTATATTTGTTGGGTCATTTATAAATAGTCTGAATACTGGTTTATTAAAATTATTTTGACAAATTACTCATATGAAGGAAAATTATAAACAATTTTTTTATAATTCTTGTATGCTATTTTTAGATTATATTTTAATATCCCTTATTAAATACAAGAAATATTTCAGATGCAATAATTATTAATAGAAATTCATTAATAATATAGATTAAAATGTATACGAAAGATGAAAAAAAAGTAAAACATTTTTCCTAAATGAAAATATTTAAATAGGAAATGAAGCCTTTTCTTAAATATGAAATAAAATAGTATATGGATAATAAATTATACCAATTATAAAATTAACTTGGGGAGCTTTCTAGCAGAACTAAAATAAATGTGAATATAGAATTCTTATGTTATTACTAGTTATTGAAATAAAAATTAAAAAGTTAATATTAAGTAGAACAAAGGAAGTGGCATAGATGAATGCATCCTTACCTTTAATAAATACAACCACTTACTTTATTTTATTTAAAAACCCGATAGCAAACATTAATCTTAACGGACGTAAGAGTAAAAATAAGATGTTTTAGTAAACTATATGGTAAAATGCAATGCACTACTAGTTTCAGAAAACAGCTCATTGCAAAGTTCAAAAAGTCAGCAAAAGTAAAAACATTAGAAATTGTTATCATAAGAAATAAAATAATAATTTTCAAAACTCCCCATCCGTAAATGTAAATATAATTTTAAAATTAATTCCTATTCTAAATGTAATAAGGAATTCTCTCGACTGTGTAGTAAATAAGACTGCGATAAAGATTTCATAAAATAACTGGGCTAGTAAATTGTAAACGACTTTCTCAGCGACGATATAAGCAATTGTAAATACAGCATGATTATAAAGTCTTTACCCTGAATGCAAACAATTATTACGGAACAAGTTTTGAATATAATATTGTAAATTTTTACAGTCTAATAATTTGAATTTTTTCTTACTGTGCATGCGTTTGTAGAATTTGACGAGGAAAACTTTATGACTTATCAACTTCATTCCGACATATTTGGTTCTTTCTTTCTAGTGTTCTTTTTAAATTTTAATAGCCATTTCTTTTCTTTAATTTTTTTAAAATTAGGTATGCTTACGTGCTTTTTTAAATTTTGCCTCGTTTCCTTGTGTAAATATCCACTATTTTAATACGATACACAGTAAAAAATGAAACATGCGAGGATGCCAAAACGGCAATTTATAGCCAAGCATGGAATGTCTGAATTTGTCTTATAAAATTAAGGCAAACATATATCAGTCCCTTTCTATCTAAACTTTAGATTTTAAATTTACTTGCAATATTTTATTCCTTTGGAACTCTTCGCTTTGTAACTGTGAAGTTCAATGTACATAAAGAGTCGGACAGACAAACTTTCAGAGAATGAATTTTATCCACAATTTGGGAAATTTACAAATTTTAGTATTAAGTTTATTAACAAATTTTATCCGTCTAGTTTTAACACGTTTTCCGATTATTGCATTCACAAGCATAATTACTCTAAAAATGATATAACTTAGCCATAACTCTAAAAATGTATTTATCAGATTCCAGGAGGTCAGAAATATGGATATTCATCAACATATTTGGCTCGAACTTTTTTACAATTATAATACTTTTTCTTTGTATACTTCATAAAAGAAAGTAAAAGTGTTTTTTGGAACATGCTACATATTTCAAACCAATAAACATATGCCTGCCTTAGCAAATTATGAAATTCAAATACAGCAAAAACTATGTTTTAAAGAAAAATAAACTTACTTTTATAATGTATTATTCTTATATGTCTATTGACAGATATTAATAAAATATTTCAGTGACATCGAATGTTTTAAACATGAAATGCAAATTACTTCCATTGGTACAGTATTAAAGAAAGCTCACTCTAGATGAATAAGTAAACTTTAATGATTTAACCCAAGACGAAATACGGTAGGAAGAGAAAAAATAAAAGCTTTTATTTTGCAAATAATAACATCGATTTCTGTATTCTGAAATTTTCTTAATACTATCTATCAAAATTAGTGCATTCTTTATACTTTCTCATATTTAAATTTCTATCGCATAAAAGCATAAATAACAAAATATCTCAAGGGATTATTATTTTATAGATAAATTTGGAGTTTTATGAAAAGAATATAAAAAAGAGCATCACTTTTACTACGATGCGTTTTAGTCAACTATATTTATTGAAAAACTTCCATGAATATAAAATATCTGACAATTCTAAACTTTTGAAAAATATTTATAAAAAAAACTATCTTCGTTTTATTATTGAAAGATTCTTTCTAAACAATTTTTATACGAATGATTAATCATTTTACTGTTACTTTCTGTATTAAATATTTCATTAATTAAATTTAACTTTTTAAAAAATATCCGATTGATCTGAATTCAACTAATCCGATATTACTTACAGAATGGCTTAAAATGCATTGTATTTTCTTAATGTTTTGTTTGTTATAATATTTACTCTTTTCTTCTAACTTAATCTGAAAAGGTTGATTAATTTTTAATTGAATCTCATTCAAGCTGTTTCGATATTAATTGTTCAAGTAATGCTTTCAAATAATAAAAACTCTTCATTGAACACTTGCTACACTCAAGCATTGATTTAAAATAGTGTGCATCAATAAGGCATGCATTTTCTATTCAAATAAATGATTTCTTATATCTATTGATTTTTCACGCTGTTAACACAAATTTATTTGTTTTCTAGGTAAATTCTTTTGTTTTATGGCAACCGCCATTCACAACATTGTTTCCCAGAAGTTTAAAAAGCTCTGTTAAAGGATTTGCTTTCACCTTAAGTGAATTTTCAAGTTTTTTTTTTTATTTTTTTTTTGTCAAAACGTTCGACAATTATATTAGTTTGACTACATAATAATTGGCAGATATTATTGAGTTTTATTTTTTAATTATTCAAAATATATTACCTAATTATTTTTCTATTTTTAGTTCTCTTTCATTTACTTGTGCATCCTTTTCCCAATGAAATATCCTGATTTTCAATAATGCACTGATATAAAAATTGTTTCAAAAAAATATAATAGTACTCAAAAGTTCTGTAATAAAAATAACATTTAAAAATTTCATTGATGGGTTGGAACAAAGATTTTTAAAATTAAAAACACGGCTTTTAAACCAAAAAATTAAAACTCCATTCCCTGGAAAAAAAGGCCGAGGTGGCCTGGTGGAAAGGTCTTAGCCTCGGAAACGAAGGGCTTTAGGTTCAAAATTCGATTCCATTGAAGAACCGTCGTGTAAGCGAGACTGGTGCATGCTAAATTCGTCCGGGACAAACTAACTGCCACTGGTGTAACATGGACAGGCAGGTGCCTGCTCAGGTGTCGTTCTTGTCATCTGACCGCGGTTTAAAATTATAAGTTCCGTCCCAAAATAGCCCTAGTGTTGATCTCTAAAACTGGACGTTATTAAAACTAAAACCTATTAAAAATAATTTCAAGTAATATTAGAATTGTTAAAGAGATTATAACTCGTGATTTTGAAATATATGCCCCTTTCAAATATAACTGAATCTAAAAAATGCACTTTTGGATTTATATCTGTTTGTCTGTGAAGAGGATAATTTAAAAACACTTTGAATTAAAGAGATGATATTCAATATATAAACTTTGGAATAAATTTGATTACAATCAAAATTACAACCAAAATCCATTTAGGCTGCCAAATTACGCGTTAGCAAGTTAACTATAAAAACCAAATAGATGGATCGATAAAATTCGGTCGATATTTACTTTCACGAGCATACAAACATAATCGTTCGTAAATAAAATGACTTAAATGATAAAATTTAGAATGTTACTTTATGACTATAAATGACTCTGGATCAAATGTTGGTTTCAATCTAACGGAAAAAAAGGCATTTAAAATTTATTTTTGCAAGGCATTATCTATATTAACCTCATTTTCATTAATGCAGACTACATTAATCTTTTTCATTAATGTAGATGTATTTGACACATTCATTTGTTATTCATAAAAAAATAAGGAAACTTAATCGAAAGTAAGTAATACAAAAGCTGTTTATGTTATTAACTTGTTTTTAATTAAAAGCAACCAATATTAAGAGCTCAGTTGGATTTGGGGCTAAGATAGATTGAATATATTTGAAAGAACATTACCATTTTAAGATATGTCTAACCACGAGATGCCCCATGGTGAAATTCTGATATCCTCTGGCAATCAACGATCGGCATCTATCTACTGAAGTAATCAGTGTCTCTTCAAATACCAGACAATAATACCTGGCAATTTATTTATTTCGCCTTTAAAAATTGGATTTAAAGGCCTTTAAATCAAATGGCCAAAATATCGTCAAACAAGACTTCGATCTACACTAAGATCTCACGTAAAGGAAACGGCAAACGGTCTCTGGGTATAAAGATTATTCGGACAATAATGCGAAAGTCTAGTTCATTCTGATAATGCAGGCAGCATGCCTTCGAGCAAATTTCCAATATGACACGATTCCGGTGGGAAACATCTTATAACCACTAATTAGTCATGATAATATGAGAGTAAAATGCTCTTATCGTCTAATAACAACTACAAATATCTTAATATGTTACCCGGATTTAAACCACCTTAAGATTTATAGGTAGTTACTTGCCCTATACATAAATGGCATTATGAATGTTTAGCTAAGGGCGTTCCAAGAGATGTGTGGCTATCTAAGAACAAGCTATAAGTAATTGATATTGTTTACGGGACATAACATTCTTAAAAGTTTAAAGCTCAAAAGTTTTCAAAGAGTCTTGTAATAATCATCGGTAACTAATAAGTGGGAGCTTTTCAAAAATATAATATATAGTTTCTACAATTTATAATTAATAATTTGGATAAAAATAACTCCGAACTCAAAAGAATTCTATAAACCCTTTAAGTTTTGAAATTGATTTCAAAATATACGATTGCTTTTTAGAGTAATTTTTTTAAAAAAAATGTTTGTTTGTCTAATATTACAAGTAGAAACGTAATACTATTATATAGCTACTTGAACAAAAACCAAATAATGAAAAATGTATTTGTAGAAAACTAAAATAAATAAATATTTTATTATACTAAATAAATATTTCCGTGGTCAACAAATATTCGTTTTTGTTCTATGCTGAACCATGAAAACGAAGAAGAAAGAAAGAATTTTCCTTGTTATTTCTAATTATTATTGAAAAAAGCTATACTGTTTTTCTGGAAAAAAAAGAAAAGAAAAACAGTGGTTTCTGGTTTTTGCTGGCCCATAATCAAGTACTTCACCATTTCGGCTAATCCAGTAATCTAGCCTTGTTCATGCAGACGAAATTTTTTTAAAAAAAACAAGTAACTGCATGTTCATGCCAGTGGTTCTAGCTTGACAAAAACAAAAAACTATTATTCACATTTTAAATAATATTTTGTAATAGTTATTATGACCATTATAATTTTCTACATAATATTGATAATATATTATATAGAATTTTAATCAACAAACATTGCTTTTGCTTTTAAACACGATTTTTTAAATTAAATTCTTCCAATTTTGCCTTTTTATTCGTTTTCGAAGTATACTGATCTGATTCGGCCCTATTATTGAGAGACTACAAGACATATAAAACATCCGTATTATTCCTTACATCTAAGGAATTAACTATTTCGTGGAGTATGTAAAAGAAAAAAAAAGTTTTACTTCAATAGAAAATGTGCAGTTTATCTCATCAATTTTTTTAGAAAGATACTTTAAATTCTGCTCATCTGTATTGTTTGTCATGATGACTTTTGACTTTTGTATGCCTTTGCAATTTACTATTTGAATTCAACTTGTACTAAATTTTCGGAACAAGTATAAGTTCACCTTGTGCCAAATGATTGAACAATCATATTTTTACTTTAAGTACGTATCCCTCCGGGGGTACCACGAAATGAGTATGACAGGCTTTCGGCCTGGTGGTTTGATCTCGCCACTCTGAAGGGTACACAAATAGGAGGAGGATTGACTTCTCCTTTTGATGATGAGACGTACTTCCTACGAGAAGAATTGTGCCGTGACCGGTGATGACCCTACTACACGCTTTGACAATGTCATATACCTCATAATTTTCATAAGCGCGTAAATGCCATTTCTGACCATGCATTACTGCAAATAATTAAATCTTTTATCTCTATTCCAATTCTATCCATTTCATTCGGTGTAATAAATAATTTTGATATCTGAAGTTTCATTACAGAGGAATGTAAGGTTCTACTATTTTATCTTTAATTATAATATCAAATATCTTGGAACCGATTTGAGATTTCAGTTTAGCAAAATTCTATAATGCATTAAAAAAAAGGATTATCTTGTTTATTTTAATTCTAAACAAAATTCTAAAATTTACATAACTACATTGAGTGAAAGTCTCATTAAATTCATAATCTTAAAATAGCATAATTATCGAACATATCCATATTCCTTTGTCAAGGAGAATTACCCGATAACAATACAATTCCATATTTAGCTGTAAAGACGGAATCTTATTATGATATACTATCATATAAGAGATTCATCACAAAACGAGGATTTTAATTAGAGGTCAAATAGATAACAGTGAAATTTATCAAACGCGTGATAGATAATTATATCACAAATGCATTCATTTATCTAAATTATCAATAATGCACTGTCCCCATACGACTTCTCCCACGCACTGCAACCGGATGTGTGCTAAACTGTATTGTTATTAAACTATAACGAAACAACTTCACAATTTGATAAACTATTCCTCACTCTTTCGATTTTTGGAAGATCCGAATTAAATTCCGCCTTCTATCGTTATTTTTTGAAAGAGAAAGTTTTTGTGTTTTGATTTCTCATTTGATAATTTCCATAGAAAATAAAATAAGAAAAATGCATTAAATAGTTTAGACCAATTTTCTTTAAAAGCATTGTTTAATAAAGAAAAAAATTGTATAATTTAGAAGAAAGCATTAAATTAAAAAATAGACGATAATAATATGACTACATTTTGTCGAGAATTTAATTTAATTTAGTAATGAATATGCTTGACAAATAAATGTAGCAAAAATTATTCTGTTATAATACAAAATAACATCAATTACCATTCTTTCACCTAAAGAATAATAATATATGAAAAATTTCTGCTATAAAAAGGCTTACTTAAGTTCAAGCGAAATTAAAATTATAGAATTCAAAAGTATATAAGAATAGAAAGTCGATTCAAACTCCTGTCCTGAAATAATAACATACTTTTGAATACAATGGTAATAGTTTTAAAGTAAAATACTTTTGTTTTGATTCGTTGCATTTTCTATCATTTTTTTGAAACTTTGCTCTTAATTATGGCAATGGTAACGTACAACCAAAAAATGCGTATTTTAACATAGTAAACTGAAAATATATTTAACTATTAAATAAAAAATATCTAAAATATTATCGAAAATTCAATTTAAATTATTATTCTAATTCTTAGTAGAAATATTTTATGGAAAGCCACCTGGTACCATTGAAAAAATATTCATTTTATTGTCATGTCATAACATGATGTTTTTGGCATGAAGGCTTTGGCGTCAATAAAAATCCGTACGCGAAAAATTGAAATTTTATTCAACAAAAATGCATAAGCAAAACATTAAAATTTTATAATCTGCAAAAACATCTTTAAAAAATCAGCTTTTAATAACGCGTTGCCATTGCATTTACAAAATCTCTGATTAAAAAAATAAATTAATGACAACAGCAAATATAACCTAGAAAAATGTCATTTTAAGCACGTGATTATATGAAATGAAATAAATAGGAAATGTGATACTATCAATACTAAACAATAAATGCGAGACAAAGTTTTTTCGGATCGTTTGCAATATTAAAGTGATATTATTCGATGAAACAATTAAAATGAATAAAAATATAATTTCACTTGCACGAGCACGTGGTGCTTGGCCATTCAAGAAATTAGGTTCTGACCTTACTACATTGAAATATGCATAGCAGATTTCATTTTAATCTTTCTTTAAATTTTTCTAAAACTGTTTTTATTCAAATAACATGCATCAAAGCTATAGAGTTGTCTTTTAAAACAATTTCACTTTATTAAAAGTATCTTAATATTTTTTAAAAATTCCTTTTTTAAGTAATTAACAACATGCGAAGTTGGTAGCTCTACATCTAATGGTTTGAACGAATTGTGCATCATATCATATCATGCAATGTGAAGGTATTTAGTTCAAGCCTATAAACATTGTGTATGTTATTGGGTTACAAATGTATTTATTTATCCTATAGATAAAGCAACAAACATACAATAATATAAAATATTATATAAGTGCTTTGCTCCCTTTTATTATTTTTATTGGTTTATGGCGCATCTAGTAACGTATTTTCAATGCAGGAGGAATAACTAGCAGTAATAAATTCCAAACATCAAAATGTGCACTCTCAAAGTATGAGACGTTGCGGTCAATTATTATCGAATGCTACGCTCATTTAATGCTTTTATGTTCGGTTTTACGATTCAGTTGAATATTTTGCAATTATTACATGATGTCAATGCTTTTACTCCGACTTGGAATAGTTATTTATTTATTGTATTATAATTGATAACTGTTATTATTTTTTTCGGTTTATTAATTTCAATTAATTTATAAATTTTCTTAAATTTTGATGCCATATCATCAGCAATTCTGAAATCCGAACTTGTGAAAAACAATTGCCGCAAGATTAAATACCACTGATAATAATGACTCGCGAAAAAAAAAATTTAATAGAAAATTACAAAATTTCAAAAGTTAAAAATTAGTGTTGATTTTAAATTTTGGTAAAAAAAAGAGGAAAATAAGTCTTACAAAAACACGTTTTTATTACGATGTTGTAAGAAATCAATTTGGAGGTAAAACCCCAACCTAAATGAAACCGTGAAAACTATACTACATTTTTTTTTCTTTCACATTTTTCAAAAGAAGAGGGAAATATTGGTGTAAATTAAAGACATTTAAAAATTGCAGGAAACTACAAACATTAATTACTACTTAATCATAACTCCTTTAAAAACGTTGGAAATGAAGACAAAATGTTAAGCACAAAGACGTAGATGCTAGATGATTCTAAAAAAGCTATAAAGAATATCACAATGAAATCATATCTAGATATTCGTTCAAAATTAAACACATATTATCGATATGCTTACAACTTAAAGTTTCTTATAGCGTCACTTTAGACATATCATACTGTATAATATGGTTTGACCCGTATATACTTTCCATAAAAGGAAATATTTTCTTTTTTAAAAATATTTGTTTAAAAGTATATTATAAAAACTATTTCTATTTCTCTTGAAGCTTATTTTGGTTGAATTTTTACAAAAGTCACACTAAAAAAACATTCTCACTTAAACGCAGAGAGAGTTTCAATTTTTTTATTCAACATATCATGGGAAAGACGAACAAAATACGCCATTTTCGTTTTCAATTGCTTTGGCATATTTTTTCCCAGAAAAAGTTGTACTTGTGGATGTTAAATAATTCAAGAATCGTTGACATTTAGGTGAACTCCGTGACATGAAAAATAATCCAGGAATAAAATGTAGGTGCCATTTGGCATTTTACATTAAATATTCTGTTGTGACTAATCGAAGCAGGATTTAAAAAAGAAACATATAATACATAGAATAAATATGATGAATATAAATAAATAGGATATAATGTAGATCAAATATGCCAAATTTGAATCAAAATTTACAATACAATGGATATCTTCTTCGTAAGAGCAGATTAGCCAGACTTAAGTTTTAACGCAGAAATCCTGTAAAAGAAATCTGAATTGAAAACAATTACTCATTCTAATGTTTTTTCCGAACTTAGGTTCAACATTTTGTCGGCTTCAGTTAGCTGTTGAAGGTTTTCGTTCGGAAAATTCTCATTGTTTTCTGGCGTATTTCAAACTAAAACAAGCGTAAAGTCTGTTAAGTTGGGATAATACAAATATTCAAACTACTTTATGTTTTCATACATAAAAGTTAAGCATTAAGAACATAAATAAAATCAAATATTTCAGATTCAACA
>JAOUZG010043412.1:3683-31057 GCA_026289955.1 Argiope argentata | reverse complement strand
GTTGTGCAGCGCCACCTATCGGTGATTTCAGGAACTAATTTTTTTTTTCGTGAAATCCGTTTCCCCATATTTTGAATAGTATGTGTACAAAATTTTGAGCCTTTACACTGAGTAGTTCGATATCCATGGAGGTCAGAGTAGGGGTGTTTTATTTCTGGCCACCTTGTATATAACAGCTAAACAAATCAGTAACATGAATAAGAGCATACAGGGTGTCCCAAAAGGTCGTTTACAAACTTAACATGGTGGTCTGTCATATCATGATGAACAAGATTTACATAGGAACTTGTGTCCGAAAATTCAAACTGAGACCGCTAGAGGGCGTTAAGTGCAGGTTTGGATGAGGGGAAAAAAGGATATAGATAGCGGTGTTAATATGATTTTTATTACGAAACATAATTACTTCACAACAAATGTTCAGAATTCTTTCCATTCGCTACGATGCACGTTTCACAACGTTTCGCATAGATTCACGCACCCGTTCAAATTGGCCAGGAGTGTCACCGACACGTGCTGCACCGATCCTGACGATAAGATCCTTGTTCGCTGTTACTTGTGTCTCGTAAACCATGGACTTCATGTGTCACCATAGGTAGAAATCTAGGGGAGTAAGGTCGGGGGATCATGGCGGCCATTGGACTGGTCCACCTCTACCGATCTAGCGATTAGGATAAGTCCTATCGAGGTATTCTCGAACAGCGAAGCTTCAAAAGATAACTGGGTTGTCGTCTTTTTAGAAGCGCTAAAGGTATATCCGTGCAGCGGTTCGTCCTTTTCCATCAGTTGGCACCATATACGTAATGCATGTCGGCCATTTCTGCGTCACTAAACTCATTCATCCTTCTCCTTCTACATCCACGCCTGAAATGATTTTTTCCCACTCTCCCGTTTTTGCGCAATTATTGCCCTCTAGTGGTCACAGTTTGAATTTTCGGACACAAGTTCCTGCGTAAATCTTGTTCATTATAATATAACAGACCAGCATGTTAAGTTTGTAAATGACCTTTTGGGACACCTTGCATAGTAATTTATATACTTACGTGGCGAAAGCTTCATAAGCCAGTTAACATCGTCGGGGCACGAGTAATTACTTTTGTCTTGTGTCTATGTTACTAGGCTACAAACCCTAACATTGCAAATTTGGTCAGCAGTCCTACCATTCACCGATAATGGTGACCCGTGATTTTGAATAAAAACCTTCGTATAGCTGTTGGAGCGCCCTCTACCGACAGAAAAAGTCTTCAGGCTCACTAGAAACAACAACAAACATTATCAAAAATCCACACACACTCTAGTATCGTTCGTCTCGTCACCAACTCACTGGTGCGAGAGTGTGTGATGAAAGCTTCATAAGCCGATACATCCTCGGAACACGAGTAATTACTTGGTCTATTTGTTATGTTATTCAGCTACAAAACCTAATGTTGCGATTTCGGTTTCATCGGGCCTCAGCAACCATTCATCCACACATATATCGCTTTACACGCAGTAAAACCTTCGGACCTTATTTTCAGCATTACATAGATTGGTTGTAAATACTGCATCTTACTTACTATTATAAAGTTCAAACTGCATAATGTTGCTATTATATACGTTACCCATGCAAATTTAATATTGCGAATTTGTATTCGCAATATTCTGGACATTTTAATTTTCGTATCTTTTTCTTTTACTTAATTCCCTGAAAAAGCGGATGCAGTCTTCCCAAAACTTTCTCGCACACTCTCTAAAAAACTTGTCGTGCCATAGAATGTCTGGTATGGCATTGGTGTACAATAGCCACGAAATATTAACTTTTCGTGTCAATTTTGCATTTTTAGGGAATCTGTTGTGTCATTCTTGGCGAGTTATTTCGCCACTAAACACCGGCATAGGGTGAATAGTACACGAAAATCCAATTCGTGTTTTAAAAAAGTCTGCCTCAATAGCCTGAAACAAAGATTTGGCACAAAATTGCATTTGTGTGCCAAAATGCAATTCCAAATATATACTTACGTGAATGATGCGCCCAGTTTGGCACTGTAGTTGGAAATTGGTTGCACTCAGAGATAGGTTCACTCCCAAGATTTTTCCGTCTTCCGTTCCCACTAGAAGCCAATGCTCGATCGCTGACATGGCCGATATTCCAGCAACATTGAGTGAGTAGCTGTTGAGCTAAAACGAAATTAATGTACACTGAGATTCAAAACAATCACAACGAACACAAATAGGTAAAACTTACTTGAAAGAATGATAGAAAGAAAATTTTTGATCACAAAATCGAGTGAAATTTAAAATTTTGATTGTGTACGTGACAATTGATCTTTCCTTCGTTAATCAAATTATATCCATGAGTTGAGTTCATTTCATGCCAAATGCATATTTGCAGAAATTCCTGTACTTTTAATAGCCAAATGCACGAGGAGAATGATTTGAGTAGAATGGGTTATAAGGAACGGAAAGTATAGTTTTTAAAATGCTGGTTCACTAAAATACTAAATGTCATTTCTAACATAATACAGTATCAGAAGTTAATTGAAATGAATCACTGTCTTTCCCCATGAATTGGTGCCCGCCAAACACAACACGAAATATCCATTGGTGCTACAAACATCAGAAAAAGCTACAAGAAACACACACAAGAATCACCCTTTCACTAAAAAACTAAACCGACTTTATTCCACAATGGTCACGTAATCACTTTACAACCCCTTTTCGAATATTACACAACAACTAGTCCGCAGCAAAACAACTGCTCAATAGCTAGAATCTTAAAGAATAAAATTAATGATATTTTAACTAAATGAACTTGAAGATTTACAAGAAAAAAACAAATAAGGAAA
Source organism: Argiope argentata (assembly GCA_026289955.1). Taxonomy (NCBI): domain Eukaryota; kingdom Metazoa; phylum Arthropoda; class Arachnida; order Araneae; family Araneidae; genus Argiope; species Argiope argentata. The sequence continues at coordinate 28,235 of JAOUZG010043412.1, read as the reverse complement.
TACTGAATAAATTAAGACTTAAAATAAACTAGAATAATTAATGAATAAAGCTTTTTTTTGTTAAAGCAGTTCCTTTAAGCAGTCCCCAGTATCTGGTGTCACCCTCTGGCGGCAACTTTTAGAGTTATAGTCTTGAGAAACCTGAACAGCATGTTATGCATTCAGTTATTTTAAAATCCTGAAATCACTTCTGGCATCCTTTTATTGGTATCGTATATCTAAATGTCTTTTTTGGATGCCACAGTACCGAATTGTAACTAGAATTATTTGCATGATAGTGAAATGTGCCGTACTAGAATGTAGTCTGTACTATCAAGGATTGTTTCAAAGACCAATTGTTGCTTTCTGGAATAAACTTCAGCTTTCTTTCCGAATCAGGCACAAATGTTTTCTATAGGTTGTTGTTTGAAAGGAAGTCGTAGTCATTTATATTCGTTGTATTTGTTTTGATTTTCCTTTCGTAAGAAATCATTGATAAGGAAATCTTATAATTATGTATATTTCTGAGAATTTCGTGCAGTGGATGTATGGTTGAAAATCAAATAGATTCAGTACCAGATAACAACATTTTATTTTATACGAAACTGTGAAAAAAACACAGTTAACCTGAGACGAAAAGTACTTGTAGTAATCAACAACATACAATGAGAAAATCCTTATTAAACAACTACAAAGCACAAAGCACTCATACAGAATTCCCTAAAAATCAACACTTCAAAAAACTTTGGTTTGACATTACTTTTCTCAACTCGTCTAATTTGCTTTTATAGTTCCCATATCAGAACATGGAATATTCTAAAGATTTTGCAACTCGACTCCTAATATCATCACCAAAGTATCACAAAGATTCTCGAATATTCGAGATCTTTTTTTTCATTAAAATCACTCACATAAGCTGTCAAAATTAAGATTCTCTGGCTCGTCACCTACTCAACCTCTGTTTGAGCCATCTATAACATTTTTTCCTTGCCATAAAACTAGATATATAGGAAATAAATATTACAGTCTAATATACTAATGCTCTCTCATGTACTAACATAGGGCCGGGATGGCCTGGTTGGTAGAGCGTTGAACTTGTACTCCTTAACCTAGGGATTCGAAGCTCACCGGCCAAAAGATCCCCCGAGTTTGTGGCCACTGGCGCTCGTTAAATCTGTTCGTGGTCGTAAAGTCCTTCATGTCGGGAATAATATTACTGGGGGTACTGGGTCGGAGGTGATCATTCTCGGTTCCAGATCTAAATTACGATCTGAGAGGAATAAATGAATTTGCATGAACGAAGTCTGCCCCTAAAAAGGGTTGTGACGTGTGAGTAGTTAAATCGTATTCTTGGCCCTAGATGGTGCTACTTGTAAAACAAAGAGACGCATTTAATAGGCTTAATCATCTGCTGATCGTATCAGCGGAGGCTTCTCCAAGGCAAGTGCCATTAGTCACAACACACATATGCTAACACAATATGACAAGTTAAATGTTTCATAAGCTGTAAAAGTAAAAGAAAGATTTTTTGGTTAGTTTCCTTTTGCTGAGTAGATATAAATATTGGTACAAATATATTGTTTGTATTAAAAATTATATGGTGATATACCAAATTTTCTTTTCCAAAATCATTGCATCTCATTCACGTACATACAAGAATCCAAACCAACATATGCCCAATCGTTTGATGGAGTTATACAGTTGTAGAATTATAACAATAAAATTAAGAGCTAAATTTCATCTAGCCAGTTTTCAGTTATCGTATTTATAGGTATGGACACCCTAATGGGCAAATTTAATAAGTCGCTGCATTTCTGAATTTATATCTTCTAGGAAATAGTCTAGTTATGATATTTTATCAGGATTTGTTTTCTCTACGCTGTGGTAACATGAAATAGCGTATTGAATAGCAGGAACAATCGTGAGAAAGTACCTTATCGTGAGATCGGACCTTATATAATTTAAGAAAAGAATTTGCAGAGTCAGCATTTGGATTTCTGGAGAAAATAATGGCACATGCAGCTCATAAGTTAATGTCACAGTTAAAAAGGAGCAGAAATAAACATGAAATTAATTTTTCAAAACTAACTTGAGTTTTTTTAAAGTCAGAAATATTAATATTCATCTGTATTTCGAAATCAAAATTTTTAATCATTAAATAATTATTCAATCAATATATCTTAACGATTGAATAATTTTAAATAAGAGGAAGTAAAAATGTGTTGATGCGCTTATTAGTAGATTTTCACAACGACTATATTATGTTTATTAAAGCGTTGTTTTACTGTTATACAGTGGGCAGAGATAGCCTTGTTCGTAGAGCGTTGGACTCGCATCCCTTAGGTTGCGAGTTCGGCCTCGCCGGTCGACGACTCTCCAAGCGTGTGTGTGGCTGGCGTTCGTTAAATCTGTCTTAGTCACAAAATTCTCCAAGTCGAGAATAATACCACTGGGGGCACTGAGTCAGAGGTGATTGTTATCTGTTGAAAATCTAAATTACGATCTGTGAATGAATGAATGAAATGCATGAATGAAGTCGGCTCCGTGAAAAGGGTTTGTGACTTGTGATCTTGAAGTCAGAGTTCTGCCGTCGGGTGCTCAGGGGTTCATAACCTCAGAAGTTACTGACCCCCTCTCCCGTTGTAAAGCGGAACACGACAACAACTGTTGTACTCTATCACAAATTTCGTATTATAAAAATAAATAATTTTGCTTTTTCAATTATTAAAAAATGAAAAATTTTGAATTATTTTTCAAATTTCAACGAATTTAAAAGTACCGAAATGGCACTCACCACAGTCCCACTTTTAATGCGTCTTATTGTGGCTTCGTCATCTGCTGCGTATACGTCATAATCTTTGAGAGCGGAGACGATGCACGTGGGAATGACACCCGGGACGGACAAGCTCCACAATGCCTGCTTGCCAGGGATGTTCCACTCGTAGATAGCCCCCTCTTCATCAGAAGATAGCAAGTGGTTGTCATTTCTCCACAGTAGAATGTGCACCTACAATACAAACTGTACATCAATCACAATCAAGACGAATATTCCTTTCTCTGCATGTTCTTGGGTAATGTACCTAGTCCAGGAGTCGACAACCTGTGACTCTTTTGATGTAAAGTTGTGGCTGTCCAGTTACATACGAAAATTAATAATTTATTATCAAGACTTTTAACACTTTGACGGCCATGGCTATCATATCTGGTAGCCATGGTGTTTCAACAATTCAGGCCTTGGCTATCAAATACGAAATCAGTTACATTAAAATCGTATTGGAGTTTGATTGTTGGCCCCCCCCTACGATGTGTTAGGTGTACGTGGTTTGTGCAAATTGATATATGTGCTGATTCTATGAGCTAAGTTTTGTGAAAAATGAAATATTTTTAACATATAATAACATGCAACAAAAAATGTATATATAATAACATGTAACAAACAATATAATAACATGCAACAAAAAATGTATATATACATATACATTATATATATATAGAGAGAGTATGTGATAAATATATATGCAGTATGTAATAATAAATACTTATATTTAGAGTTTGTGAAAATAAAAAATATATAAATACAGTATGTTATTTCCTTCATTTTGGAATAAAGTTACAATCAGCGTTTGGCATTGAAGCAATTGCGGCACATTTGAGGCTGGTCAAGACAATTGCCTCAGTATATGGAAGTTAGCTATGCTTTTTTCTGACCTGTTCACGACCCTCTGTCTGAGAAATGTTGATATAGCATATATGACATTTACGTCACAACTTTTCACCATTTTCATGGACACTATCAATCAAGCGGTGCGTTGTTGTTGTTGTTTTGTACTTTTTTGTGCATCAAAATCGGGATCTATATCCATACTAAGCAGCTGAAAAATCAAGCTCTCCATAAACTTACGAATTTTCATTTCTGAGTTTTTTACATGTCGATATGCAACCCATGCGTTAACTACTGCAACTCCTAATAATAATTCTAATTTTAGTTTTCTGTGCCATTTGACTCCTTTTCTTAGTGTTGTGGCATAAGCACCCATCTGATCCCTCATTGAAGAATTCGCACTATGTTTCGTGGGGTGCTTTGGCTGTCATTTTTGGTAGCCAGGATGAAAATCTCCCCACGTGTTGCAAAATGAGACAGATTGAAAAATATTGCTTTTATATGTAGTTTTATGTTGCAAAAAAAAATACAAATTACATAACAAATATTTTTGGTCCCGTGGTGAACATTTGCAATATTGACTTGGCAGTCAAAGTATTAAAAAATAAGAATATATATTTTAAGTGCTCAATCCCTCACAGCTTCTATTAACATAAACTTTAATCTATACATAATCTAAAATGAAGTTCCTTGAAAGCATCTGTATGTTGGAACCACTAAAACGCGAGAAATAGTTAACGGATATTGGAGATATTTATACAGTTTTGAACAGAACTTATTGGTGAAGGTTTTAGTGCATTAAAATCACATCAAAACGAAAAGGGGAGTTTTGTAATTGCGATTTTAACTTATCCGCACATACGCATAAACCACAATGCTGCAACAGGCATACGCGATACATTTTTTTTTGTTTTCGTCTGATTTTAAACAGTGATTAAAATTTCATTATGTTGAAAAGAAGGAAATTCAATCTCAAAATTATCGCATGTGTTTTGTCTACGGTCCGGTCATATTTTTACCATTGTAACAGTTTAATTATTTCTCAATTGTACATCTTGGATGCTATGCCATGGGCAACGCTGTGCGGGTACCGTTAGTTACAAATATGTAGTCTCAAGGCCCAAAAGAAAAATTGCTAGGATTGCTGCAGCTCCCAGTGCTAAGTCGAGGCGAAGATCTAGCAAGTACTGTGCAAAAATAGCTGGAAAACAATGAAATTGATATAAATAAAATCGTTTCTATAACCACTGACAAAGCCAGAATTATGACAGGAATGCATAGAGGGGTAACATCAACTCATCTGGAATTGATGCTGTATCGCTTCAAAATATTTTTCTAATCGAATATTTTTTTTCTTCAATTTTTATTATTAGTCCATACTCTCTTTATATATCTTGTTCCAATTCTCAATCGATAATAAAATACTTTTTAGTCGTCCACTCAAGTTCAAATGCATTTTTTTAAAACTTATAGCGGATGACACTCGATGTTAAAACAGTTTTTTCAAATATTAATTCATTATTTAAATTTAATTAATTTCTAATGCTTCAAATAGAGTTTTAGCCTTTTGTAAGGAATATTGAAATCAACAGGTAAAAGTTCAATCGGTGAAAGGCGAGGATTTTAGTATTTTTCGCATGAAAGGGAAGAGTGTGAGTTTGATTCTTGCAAAAATAAATCATTTTTTATTTTTGTAAGTTGTAATATTAGTTGTAAATATTAAATAAAAAGTAACTAAAATAAATTTTTCATTTATTAACTGAAGTAGGAATTGATTTTTTAAATATTACTTGTATTTGATTTCTCATCAAAATTTTGTTTGTAGATGAAAGCTTCATATTATACACTTGCCCTCCATTGAATTAGAAACACGAGATCAATATTTTATTGGGGACTTTTTGCTCAAAAAACTGCTCTGATTCGTTTGTCCATCGAGTCTACAAGCGTTTGTGGATGCATTTACATCCAGATAATACCATGCATTGGCTGTGCAGCTTTTTAGATCTTGTGAACTAGATGGAAGAGGACAGTGCTGTCGGATGCGTCTTTCCGCCATATCCCACACATTTCCTATGGGGTTGAGATCCTGGCTATGGTAGGGAAGGTGTTGGAAGTCAGACTGATGCTCAGCGAACCAATTTTGAACACTTCTGGCACGATGTACAGTTACATTATCGTCCATGAGGTATCCATCGCCATCAGGATAAAAATGGAACGTTGTAGGGTGCACTTGATTTGCCAGTATATTTAGGTATCGCATGGCTTTTTGTTTACCCTCAAGAAACACCAGGGCATCACTTCCATGCCAGCAGAGCATGCTTCAAACCATGATACTCCCATCAAACCCTTGCACAGAGCGAGTAAGGCAAGATGGATTCATGGCTTCGTGGGTTCTCACCAAATTTGACTTCTTCCATCAGTGCAAAATAAGATGTAACGTGATTCATCCGACCACATTACCCGTTTCGAATCCTCTGATGCCCAATGTCATCTTTCCCGACACCACTGCAAACGTGCAATTTTTGCGTGTGGGGCGGAAATGAGTGGTTTTCTCACAGGCACTCGACTATGCGTTCCTATCCTCTGCAATATTCTGCACATGGTTCAAGCTGAAATCTGTTTGGAAGAGCCTTGGTTGACGACTTGTGTCAGTTGAATTACAGTAGAATCCCCATTCTGCCGTACAGTTCGTGGGAGACAATGCCGATCACGCTCTTGGAAAACCGCAGTTACATCTTCTAGAGAAGGATTGTGAGTTCTGATTCCAGCTTTTAAAAACCTTTGATTTGGCTGCTTTTGAGAACCCAGTGAGATCTGCCGTCTTCGAAATCGAGGCACCTGCTGAACGGGCACCAACAATAAGCCCTTTTTCAAATGGTGAAATATTTGTCGTTTTTCCCATCTTCATACATCGCGAAAAGGACTCTTACGCCTTACTTATACTAGCATTCTAACCACGTGTAACCCACGTCATAACAACGAATTTGCATGCTTCATCCCTAGAACGCATTCAAATGCAAATCTCAAGGGTTTCTAATTCATTGGCCAGTTAGTGCATATATTGTTATTGTAGAGTATTAAATATATAGATAAATGTTTCTAAATTACTACAAATGTGCCTAAATTCGTATCACAAAAAGACGTTAAAAAATAAATTGCTTTGATATTAACTTACAGCAACGCTACTAGATAGAATGGCACTGCCATATAAATGTTTCTTTTATTATCAAATGAAAGCAGATAAAATAATTTGCTAGAGTTTGGAATTGAAATGCTAAGATTTTTTTCTATACTTTACTTTAAAAACTATATTCTTTGTAATTATGTATAAAATAATATATAAGACACTGTATTATAAATACTGAGAAAGATAAAGAGATTTTTTCTATGCTTGAAAGATGAATGTTAACCCATTAACGGCTGGTGTTGCGTTGACGAAACGATCAAAATAAATGCGTATGAAAATTTAATGGTCAAACAAATTTTATATAAATGGCAATTTTTAAGGTGGGAAAAAAACTAGGAATATTTCTGTGAAATACTATTTAATATAATCAATAATTTTATTTTTAAAGGCAAGCGTCAAATTTGAAGTATTTTTCTAACAAAACTATTGACCTTGACTTCTTGAAGAGAATATGATGTGAAATACTTGAGTAATAGGGGGTTATCGACTTTGAGCCAATGTCACAGTCTACCACAGCATTTCATTCGTCGGCGGTTTTCAGTTATCTGGAGGGGGGATGGAAAACACGCGATTTCCCTGACGCATCGTCAGCGGGAAAAGAGTAGTTCAGATCATTATGAGAGATCAGTTATCCATTTCCCTTTTAGATCGATAATGTGTATGTTTCTCATACTACGCGTATAGAAATGAGAAAAAAATATCTTCCGTTAGATAAAGCTCTGAATAAATTTTATAAACTTGGTTCAGAAGACGATGACATCGATATTGTAGCTCTTCCTCCAGAAACTGCAGAAGAAAGTGATAAAAAGGAAGGAAATCATAATATTTGTCTTTCCAAGGATAATGTTTTACCAAATGCTACGGCAGGACCAATCGAAATACTCAAAAAAGAGATCTAATCTCTCGAAAACCGGTAGTAGTAAAAAAAGAACACTTAAATTGGGTTTTAAAAAAGGAACCAGAAATTTTACCTCAACCAAAAAATTAGGAAAAAGATAGATAGGAAATTGTAAAAATGAAAATAAAAGGTAAAACTTGCAGGGGAATTTTTTATCTACCTTTTGGTACTGATGTATTTTCAGTTCTCACAGATCAGAAAAATTTTGAGAGTGGTTACTACGATTTTCAGTACGAAGGTGAAAAACAAAGTGATTTTTGTTCGTTGGGACGACAACTTTATTCTAACTCATGGTTCAGCATTTGGTAAGATTCAACTTATAAACAAGGTTTCCCTTTTTTCAAGTACGGAAAAGAGCAAAGTTTTGGTGTCTCAACCTCGTCCTATTGATCAATATAACAACAAAATGGGAGGAGCCGATTTTTGTGATAATTTCGTAGCTAACCATGGAATAGGAATTCATTGCAAAAAGTGGTAATAGCCAATATTTAGAATTTACATAGACGTTGCTTTTAAAAATGCATGAAAATTGTCAAAATTATCAACTACAGAAAATAAAAAGTCACTCTTGGATTTTAGACGCGAAGTTTCATTGTGTCTTTTGGAAATTCCTTTTGAATTAGGAGATTTAGGTAAATATACTTCAACCACCGGAAGACCTAATAAATTTAACATTAATAATAAACATTTAGTATGTAGCCACTTTATCATAAAGTTAGAGGCCAATAGAAGACTGCGTAGCGAACAATGTTCCAGTCGGACAATATACAGATGCAAAAACTGTAAAATTGCATTGCATCATGATTATAGTGAACGTTTTCGCATGTAAATTCATACGTTTGTTATATGCCAACCTATAAAATCTGTTAATAAATTAGTTTAATAAATAGCATTTGTGGTTTTGAAAAGCATAGAAAAATTGGAGAGATTTCCAGAAATCAATTCTGAGTAATTTCTCACAAGTTCAGTTCAACTCCATACTATTATTCTGTTGACGTTGCACAAACACAGCACTCGATTTCTCGAAAGCTGAGCCGCATTTTTACTATAAATTATCCTTTTATACACCCAAATTAATATATTCTAACGTTTGTATAAAAATAAACTAATTTCTTTTAGATTTGGTGGTCAATGGGTTAAGAAGTATATTTGGTGGAATTGAATGTGAAAATTATTTGGGGAACGAATCAACTCTGTTTACAAAATATTTAAAGAATAATAATGTTACAAGCGGGTGAGAGCCGCGAAAGCGTCCCGAAAGAGAAAGCGTTTGCGACGGCTGACGAATAACTTCGCTCCAACCGAATTGATTTGGCGAAAATAATAGTCTTGTAGTCGCTGGGTCGTTCACGAAACTCCGCGTGCTTTTGGGCGCTCACTCGCTCGCCTATATAAGGGACGGGTTGTCGCAGTTTCAGCAGTTTCTCTCAAAAACGTGGAGACTCGTTGATCTAGCTGATTACTTTTCTCGCTTGTTATTAGTGAGCTGTGTTTACGTTTGCTGTTAACGTTATGTTATTGAGCTCGCTGTGACTTACTGTTTAATGTGCTATAAGATAGCTGTTTTGCAAACCGTGTTTATTGTGCGGAAGGCTTGCATTTACGCTGTAAGTGACTGTTGACTGCTGGATTGTTTTTATCTGAAGTTTTACTTTGTTAATTCCTCCTGTAAATACCTGTATGTAGCTGTAAATAAATTTGTTTCTGCTGTCCTCAAGTAAAGTCTAATCAATCCGAACCCGCTACGCTAAAAACTTAACAATATATTATTAAATTTATAGAAATTATGGGGGTTAAATTGGGAGGACTCTTAATAAAACTGAAAGACAATAGATTGGCCCCATCCTCCTCCCCCCTTTATTTGGCTTAATCATAGCTACCAGAAAAGAGGGAGACCAAAACTTAGGTGGATGGGAAAAGGCTTGGAACTATTTAGGTGATAGTTTAGAAAAGCTTAGACAAGAACAGGATGAATGGAATGAAATTTAGAGGAAGGTGAAGGTCCATCCTCAACTATCACACCATTGAAGAAGACGAAATAATTCAATGATCATTTTGCAATTATCTTGTACTTAAGTTTCTATATATATGTATAGTGAAGCATGGAATGGGTGAAGTATTACTCTGCCGGTGTGCATATGAAATTCCGTTAATTTCTTGAACCCGATGCTGTAGCAGAGGCGGATGATGTTGTTGTCCGTGTAAGCAAGGAGGTGGCCACCGGGAGCAAAGGACACCTGAAAAAAGTTTCACACAATTAGGGCAGAATAATTGGAACAAAGAATATTTGTCGAATGTTTGAAGTTGGGAACAAACAATGTAATTCCAAGGATTTTTCTCAATAGAATCTGTGCGAAATTAATTAAATATGTTTTTATAGAAATTACTCTAGAAATTGATATCTGCAATCGAACTTGCATTTATAAATTTAATTGCAATTTTTCAAAGAAATTTTTATGTTAATGATTAAGCACGATCATAATATATATTTTGATAAGATAAAGAATATATTATTAAAATCACTGGAATATACATTAGATACCATAAGCAATTTTTTCATTCCATTGTCAATAAAAGTTTCACTTATTGCTGTTTGATAAAAAAAAACCGGTATTACTGCATGCTGTAGTCTTTTTGAAAAAGAGTTTAAAGTATTCGGATACGATAAAAGCGTCAGATATCGACAAAAATGAAATCTTTAAAAAATTCTTTTATTGTATAGACCGTTTTTGAGCTACCCAAATAGGTTTATTTTTATCTCTACGTCAATTAGAAGTCAAGATATTAGTATTTTCGTAATGATTGGTAAACCTGAAGTGGAATTCAAATAATTGGAAGTGCTGGTTTAAAGGATCAAAAACATGTTTAAAATTTGTGTAAACAAAAAGTTAGTTTTAAATATGGAACATTTTTGCATTGTAAAATGTCACTGAGAGTTTCAACGGTGTTTTGAAATTTTTTTTATCTAAATATATCTGTTGAGTTCACATGAATAACTCAAAATTTAAATGTCATATTACTATGAAATTTGATGAACTTTATCTTTACTCCACTTTCCAGGGAATGACCTAAAAAATTAGATTGATTGAATATTATTTTTAAATTACAACATATAATTCAAATAATAACGCTATAAATTTATTAAAACTTTCCTGATAAATATCTGTTTGTCCCTAAAATCATTATTTATTTCTATAACCATAAGCCTGTAGTTCATTCTCTAGAGAAAACTATGAGCTTTATTTTGGTATAAGTTTTGTTAGGATGAGAGTAATAGTTTTTTTGGTGTAGCCAATTTGAATTTTTTTAAAGAATTTGCTTAAATTTATGCTATTAAATGCCAATTTTGAAAATTTTTAAATATTTATTCTAATACTGACGTTTTATTGCTAATATTTAATAGTCTTAAACCTAGAAATAGGGTTAAAGTATGTCAACACCATGCTTTTCTAAAAAAGTACTTCGAACGTTTTCGAATACCTTGACAGGATTTATTCTATCCCGAGTGAGTTTGGATTACCACTTGTGGGCGACTGTCTGCTGTAATGTGCTGTTAGTTAAATGTGCTGCTGTACGTTCGTTTCAGTTATATATATTTGCCACCTGTGTATTCGTTTTCTTTGTATCAAATAAATGTTGTTGTTTTCTAAGGCCTGTTGATTGTCTCCACACCTTACACCCACTATAAACGAATCCGGTGATCCATAAAATACATAACAATATTTAGATACCGTTACAAGCGGGTGAGCACCGCGGAAGGGCACCGAAGTTGGCGACGTTTGACGAGGAGCTTTGCGCCAGCCGGGTTAGTTTGGCGAAAGGAATAGTCTGGTAGCCGCCGGATCGTACGTGAAGCGCCGCGTTGCTTCGCGTACTTTTGGGCGCTCACTCGCTCGGCTATATAAGGGACGGATAGCCGTAGTCCCAGCAGTTATCGTTATAAATAATATTAGCAAATTCCTAATCAAGTCAGGACGAAGAGTTAAAATCCCCTGTTTCCTTTCGGCAGTATACTCCTCACCCAAGCAATAATCAATAGAAAGCCTAAACTCCAAAGCTCACCCTCTCTTGACGAATCAGAAACCTAACTTCACCAAAAATTCTTGCATCTAAACTAAACTCACTCTGAATTATACTCAGTCATGGAAGTGCACTAAAAGCAATAGAATTTAACAGCCTCATCACTAAGAAGATTGACTTTTCTCTAAAGGTCGGGTGCTCCGATAAATGTACAATTAAAGTTGAAGAAGTAGTTCCGGCAGTTAGTTAGTTTCCTCTCGAAAGAGAAGGGTCTCGCCGGAGTAGTGGATTACTTTTCTCGCTTGTTATTAGTGAGCTGTGTTTGCGTTTCTGTTAACGTTGTATTATTGAGCTCGCTGTGATTTACTGTTTACTGTGCTATACGATATCTGTTTTGCAGTCTGTTTTTATCGTGCGTAAGGCTTGCATTTACGCTGTAAGTGACTGTTGACTGCTGGGTTGTATTTATCTGAAGTTTTACTTTATCAAGTCATCTTGTAAATACCTGTAAATAGCTGTAAATAAATTTATTTGTGCTATCCTCAAATAAAGTCCATTCAATCCAAACTCGCTATGCTAAAAACGTAACAATAGTTTCATGTAATGTCCTAGAAAGTAGAAATCCACATTAAGGATATCCTTCACACTTAACAAGAGACAAATTTGCAACGAGTTTCCAAATTCTTATAGCTGCAACTCACCTGAACTATACAATTTTGAAACAGATGGTGTCATCTGCTGCCTTCTTTACAGCGAAGTTATTTTAGTGTAATGCTACTGGCTATCTTTTTTTTTCGTTGCCTCTCGTAATTACATACATTTAAAAAGAATTTATCCAGTAATAAAAAAAAATAATTTACTTGAGGTGGAGTGGTCACATCGAAACGTTTTGTTTCAACCAAAGCATCGAGGACAATATTGAAGACCTTGACAGAGTCTTTGTATCCAATGGCGAGGCAAGTTGACAGAGGACACACGCTTAAACTGTATGGAGTTGAGGACAGTTTTTCACGGAGAAACACCTTCCTTTAAAAATAAATATTTACTCAGTAGAAATTTTGCATAATGAGATTTAAAATAGACATCTATTAAATTATTTTACTAATTCTTATTAAACTCGAGTTGTTTCACATTTCCGATATTGATTTTTTTTATAATCAATTTTTCATATGTTATTTCCTAGAGTTATTAAAAGCTCTCGTAATGACCCCATGTGGTTCATATTTGTGATAATGGAATTGTATAATCGATTTATTCATCTATTTTATATCGATTTCTTATGCTATTTTCTTTTTGAACCAACTTGTTTTAAATCTGAAATAATGAAATTTCATAGTCGGTTTTTCATCTGTTATCTGTTGTGTTAGAATTTTGAAATATTGTACATTTGTATGTCTCCAATGACAACACATCACTTCCCTTGTTTCAGAATTTTATTTTTAATTCCATTGTAGATTTTTAAAATTATCAGATGTATATAATAATTCATTTAACATCAAAAATTCATTCTTTTACGTATATTCAGAAAATTTTGTTAATTTCAGTTTTCTTGTTTTGCACGTTAAACGTAAACGTATGTTTTCAGTTTTTACAAATAAGAAAATTGAATACATGTGTATCTTTTAGAGGTTTCATTTGTAAGTACTTGAAATATCAGGACTAAAAGCTTTTAGTGTAATTATGAGTTTTCTCAATCCAGTTGGTTATAGAAATGGTGTTGGATTGGCTAGCTCTGCTGATGACAAAATGTGCCTCCTATGGCAGGGGTTGTACCTTGACCGGTGATAGACCTTAGAATTCAGCGATAGTTACTGCCAATGCTGTCACTGCACAACGACCATTCAATTATCTCATATCCCGTCAAGCAGTTGTTTCATCGTCTTTTAGCGTTCTATAGGACAGACTATTTGAACAAGTTTCATGAAATTTCGAATGAAATAAAGGATGGTAAAAGGGTTTTAAAGAGGTTTGGCACGCATTAATGGTAATGATAAGCAAATTGTCGGTAATGGTAAACAAAATTAAATAAAAAAGTTTAAAAATTGAAATTTTCTATCTCAAAATTCAAGTTGTAATGTGAGACACATTATTTTTTTCAGCCATGTGGTATCGAGTAGATAGGAAACATAATGTTCTCACATGATTCATATTTCGCCATTATCAACATTTAGGAAAACGAAGGTTTTTGACTATCTCAAAATCTATTTAGTTATCTTTATTATTATTATTATTTTGCTAAAATCCAAGGTAAACTAATTATACGTGAATTACTGTATTACACAATCATCAATTTTAGAAAAGTGCGGATTTGTCTCATCTCAAAATCGTTCGAGCTTCAAAACTTTTTTGCCAGCAAGAAAAGTAGAAAGTATAATCGTTACAAAACATTAAAATTAATAACAAAAATTGTATTAATATTTAAAAAGATTTGATGGCAATGTTTGTCAGCATTAACGAATGTATTCTTGAAAACCTGAGCTTTTGATTGCCATTTCACAAATATAAAAGTCATCGTTCGTTTATGTGCGCGATATTTAGACTCAATAACTATAGGATAGATTTTAATCGAATTTCCTATACAGTTGTTTTGAGGCTAATAGAAGGATCCGGAAAGGTTTCGCTATAATTTAGCGAATAGTAATTTTCTAAATTAACTAAATAGTATTTTTCGCATCTTTGTAGTTTGTGCAATATACCGGGTGGCCAGAAATAAAACACCCCTACTCTGACCTCCCTGGATATCGAACTACTCAGTGTAAAGGCTTGAAAATTTGTGGACATACTATTCAAAAAATGGGGAAACGGATTTCACGAAAAAAAAATTTAGTTCCAGAAATCACCGATAGGTGGCGCTGTACCACTGGACGTATGCTGAAAAGACACAAAAACACGTTTTAAACACATTTTATTTGAAAGTACCAAGCATACATGAAACAAGGACGTTATCGATGCAGGGAGTGCTGCTCAATATGGTTCCCTTCCTGAAGATGTAAAATGTGAAGTCTGTGGACAGCTTGTTCAACTGCGGATCGTAACTGGTCATCTGAGATGCTTCTCACATGCAGACTGATACTCTCTTTCAAATCTGCCAAGGTTATCAGACGTTCTCGATAAACAAGGTTTTTTAAGCGTCCCCAAAGCCAAAAATCACACGGATTAAGATCCGGTGAACGAGATGGCCAAGTTGTCGGAAACGCGCGACTGATTATTCTGTCAGTGGTGAAATGTTGGCGAAGAAACTGTTGCACAGGGAGTCCAATGTGTGGAGGTGCTCCATCTTGCATAAAAGTAATGGTGTCAAGGCATTGGCGCTGCTGCAAATGGGGTACAACAAATGTTTCGAGCATCCTTTTGTACCTGTTGGCCGTCACGGTACATGTCTCAAGGCCATTGGAAGTAACCTCTTCGAAAAAGAACGGTCCAAGGATGAATGTGGCTGTGAATCCACACCAGACTGTAACTTTCGGTGAGTGGAGTGGAATCTCTTGGAAGGTACGGGGGTTTGTCGTGTCCCATATGCGACAGTTATGGGTGTTCACTGTTCCACTGAGGTGGAAATGGGCCTCATCGCTCCACAGAATCTGCCACGGCCACGATGCATCCACTTCAACTCTAGCAAGAAATGTCAATGCAAAGGTCAGTCGCATCTCCCTGTCTGTGGCCAGCAATTGTTGATTAGGGCGGATTTTGTACGGGAAACAATGCACCATTTTTCTGAGTACGTTCCACACTGTGCTATAGGGAACACCCAAGTGTCGTGACACTGCACGTGCACTACTGCAGCCTAAAACATTATCCATTGACTGTTCAACAATACCGGTGGCAACATCTTCAACGACATCTAAACGAACCGGTTTGCGTCCTCGACCAGGCTGAACTCCAAGATGTCCAGTTTCCTCGAATCGAGCGATCATTCTCCTGAGAGCTTGTGGAAGCAATGGTCCCTTACGCAAATCCTTAAGTCGGCGAAACTCTCGAAGTGCTGCTGGAGCATTTCCTTTATTCTCGTAAAACAACTTCACAAGCAAAGCGCGTTCTGGCAGCGTGACAGCCATCACTAATAAGAATGACATTCCCCACCTTTTAACATGGCTTCTAACCATGCTTTATGCAAATTTTTCTGGTTACAGTATGAAATTGCAGTTACAACGGGAGTTCTAGCTTCTTTACTATTTTTATTTTCCATAAGGGGCAGAAAAATTAAAAAGGAAGCATGGAAGCATTCCATTCCGCATAAACATTTTAATTTTTATTATTATTTGTGTCTTTTGATCATAGTTCCAGTTGTGCAGCGCCACCTATCGGTGATTTCAGGAACTAATTTTTTTTTCGTGAAATCCGTTTCCCCATATTTTGAATAGTATGTGTACAAAATTTTGAGCCTTTACACTGAGTAGTTCGATATCCATGGAGGTCAGAGTAGGGGTGTTTTATTTCTGGCCACCTTGTATTTACTTTTTTTCTATGCTGACGGGGAAACCTTGCTGATTCTTTTCCCACGATTATAGGGCAAGATCTCTGATGTTTTAAAAAGGACCGAGGTTTCCTGGTGATAAAGTCTAGGTCCCTGAATGAAATATATGAAGGTACGATTCGAATTTTCCCCATTCTTTCAGCAAATCGTTGGGAAAGTTATTTTTTTAAAAAAACTATTTGACAGCTGATAGTTTAGGGTTAGTAAAAATGTTGCGTTATACCATAAAACAACGCGTTTACCTTGTTGATCAGCATTTCAAAAGTAATAAAAGTAAGACAATTACAGTTCAAAAATTTGAGCATTGGCCCCTTAGATCGTGGGGTTTAACACCAATGTAATTTTTTCTATGAGGTTATTTGAGATTAAAGACGCCAATAAGCCCACAAGCACGTGTGCATTGAAAGAGGAAATTCAATAGTACATCAACGAAATTCAGCCTCATTTATGAAAAATGGTCGTGGACAATTTCGACAAAAGATTACTTCTGTGCCACCAAAGCCATGGTGTCCATTTTCTTTATGAGTTATTCCATGCATGACCCTATCCGGTGTACTTTACGATTCTATAACTATGTAACCATTTAAAGGAATAAAACTGTGTTAATTATTTAATTGAAATCTGGTGTTAACACGTTGATCTATCATGTAACTTTCCCTTTTCAGCTATCAAATACTTTTTTTATATAGGGTTGCCAACAATTTACTATACGAATGGTAAACCACGAGGGGGGACTTCGAAAAGAAGATGAGATACTCCGGGCATGGTGGCTGGATCTCGCTACCCTAGAGGGTACACAAATAGGTGCGGGTTAGGCTCTTCCCTTTGCTGACGAGACGTACTTCTTATGAAAGTCGTCACCTGGTCTCCTTTTTGGAAGAGACACATGTTCGGACATTGCTACTTCTAGCCAACGGTGAGACTATTCATCCTTTGTTGCGCATTGTGTTGCTCCCTTTTAGTATCGCACTTCAGACTTCAATGGAGTCAGAAAAGGGAACACACATGCTTTCGGCGCATTGAAGAAGCAAACCATGTCGAAACACCAGATGGGACTTTTTCTTCTATGGACCACCCAATCTGAGATAAAGCTCCAATAATGAACAACATATGCGTTTTACGACCCATTGAAGAAAGAAGGGTTAAAACCTCCAGATGCGAATATTTGGGCATTGTGAAGGTTCTGATAAGAGGGTGGATGTTTTCAAGAATGTTCCCGCAACATCACGGCGCACCATTGGGCTTATTTTTGAATAACAATTGGACGATCAACATCTCCAGCGCGCCAATGCGAGCCTGAGAGGCGGAACTTCAACAATGTTAAAATAGAAGGTTTTGGAAGAAGCGGGATGGTCGAGAAGCTGAGCCGGTGAACGAGACAAGCTGACCCGGTTGACGGGACCAGCTGGTCTGGCGAGAGACTGAACGAGAGCGGATACGACAACGAGACGAGCTGTGAGCAGTGCTGGAGTTGAAGAGATGTCACGTGATCTCGAGTTTGTTGGAAAGATCTACCGGAAGTAATCCGCAGAACTCTGGAGCTACACGCAGTAGCCGCGTATGCGGACAGCCTTCGAGTTCTCAGTATTAGATGTCGAACTGACAATCCAGTTGTAAATATTTTCCAGCATTTAACCTAGAGGACGTGTTGTTGTTTTTGTTATTGTACAAAGCTGTAAATAAAACCTTTGTGTTTAATTGCTACCATTTTATTTGATCGACCGGGATCAAATCATTAGAGGCTTATCTGGCCGGTGATGAACCTTAATTCTTAACCACAGTTTTCGTCATAATTACTGTTGCTACTGTCTAAAACAATAAAACTGCCCGCTCATTCAGTTTTATGATTTATTCCGTGTGTTTTTGGTGCGGGTCAGAGAGTCTGGTATGACTTACTGTACGAATGGTGGCAAATTCAAATCTAGCGTTAACACGTTTTATTAGTTGTAATTTCTTGTCATTTGCTCTTATCTCATTGGTTTGGAAATCGTGGTGTTGATTTGAATTATTTTGAAGTTTAAGTCTATATTCTCATTCCAATTAAAAATTCAAAGATTATGAGGTTAAAATTTTTTACACATTCATTAGTATTGACCTCGGGTACATCCTCTAATGAAAAATAAGCTCTTAATTTCTTGAAACTCACTCCGTGCTGAAGTCTCTCAAGGTGAATCTGGAATTCGAACAGGAGGCTTGCATTGAGACTGAGGATAAAGTGTCGACATGCAGAACCTTGTGAGTGTGCTGAAAATCCTGAATGAGACGGAAAACATCTTCGCAGCCTTGATCCTGAGATACGATTAAAAGAAATAATGTATATATATAAAATGTTTACGTGGAAGCAAAATCAAGCTGAATTTGTTAATCGCCGTTTGGCAACCCTTCGATCTTTCCCGGGAACATCAATACGCGGTTTGATAAGATTCCAAGCAAACACTATTCTTGCATCGGTTTGAAAAAATTTTTAACAAAAAATAACGATAAAAAAACAGGCAAAATTTTTTACGATGGGTTTAAATCATGCAGTATCGATTTTAAAACGAAAACGTCGGAAAAGAGAAGACGGGTCGAATAAAAATGCTCAAGAATCGTTCATAAGACCTGGTCGTAATGAACGAATCAGGGTTAAACGTTCATATGGACGAAGTGGAGCTTCCGAACTACAGGAGCATAGTTGTGGGAATATGTCTGCTCTCTATTATTTTTGTTAAGCAGACAACTAGGGGAAGTAAGTAAATTCAGGTGTCAAATACACGAAACGTCGTCAATATAAAAAAAAATTGTTTTGAAACATCTCTTGAAACGACCGGAAATGTGGAAAGAATTGCTGATCAGATTCAATCGAAGGAGTTGAGATGAATTTGTTGCTTTTTGGCACAAAAGCCATTTTTGGCTAAGCTGAGCCACTTTCTCGAGTTTAAAGTATTTTGTATCAATTTACACTGAAGTGATAAAAGTCATGGGATAGCAATATGCAAATATACAGATGGCAGTAGTATCGCAGCGAAAAAGTATAAATGCGCAGTTCGTTTTCCAGAGCTTTCATTTGTGTTCAAGTTATTCATGTGAACAGGTATTTCGTGATTTATGGCGGCACGACGAGAATTAACAGACTTTGAAGGTGGAATGTTATTTGGAGCTAGACGAATGGCTCATTCCATTGCGGATATCGTTAGGGAATTCAACATTCCGAGATCCACAGAATCAAGAGTGTGCCGAGAGTATGAAATTTCAGGCGTCCCATCCCATCATGGACAGCGCAGTGGACGACCACCTGCACTTAACGACCGAGACCGCCGACGTCTGTGTAGAATGGTCAATGTTAATAGACACGCAACACTTCGTCAAATAACTGCAGTAATCAATGTGGGACGTACGAGGGACGTGCCCGATAGGACTGTGCGGTGAAATTTGTCTTCCTTGGGCAGAAGACCGACTCGAGTGCCTTTACTGACAGCACGACATCGCCTGCAGCGACTTTCCTGGGATCATGAGCATATCGACTGGTCCCTAGACCAGTGGAAAACCGTGGCGTGGTCAGATGAGTCACGATTTCAGTTGTTACGAGCTGATGGTAGAGTTCGAGTGTGGCGCAGACCCCATGAAGCCATGGACCCAAACTGTCAGCAAGGCGCTGTTCAAACTGGTGTTGGCTGCATAATGGTGTGGGCTGTTTTTACATGGCATGGACTCGGTCCTCTGGTGCAACTGAACCGATCATTGACTGGAAATGGTTATGTTCAGCTGCTTGCAGATCACTTGCAGCGATTCATGGACTTCACGTACCCACACAACGATGGGATTTTTATGGATGACAATGCGCCATGTCACCGGGCCAGAACTGTTCGCGATTGGTTTGAAGAACATTTCGAACAATTCCAGCGCATGATCTGGCCACCTAGATCGCCCGATATGAATTCAATCGAGCATTTATGGGACTTCATCGAAAGGTCCGTTCGTGCCCAAACTCCTGCACCATCCACACTTTCACAATTATGGACTTCTATACAGACAGCATGGCTCAATATTCCTGCAGAGGACTTCCAACGACTTGTGGACTCCATGACACGTCGAGTTGTTGCATTTCGCCAGGCAAAAGGAGGACCGACACGATATTAACAGTCATCCCATGACTTTTGTTATTTCAATGTATAATAAAATCAAAATATGAAATGATGGCAAAATCCAAATGTCTAAATGTTTAAATCTATGAATTATGAAAATTCGTAACCATGATGTAAAGTAATATACTGTGCCAAAAAGTGTGGTTAATTATATATGATTATGAAAACCAATATTTTTTAAAAAAAACTAAAAAGGTCAACATGCGAAGTGTTGAAAAGCAAATCTCCCAATTCATGGTGCGATTTCTGAAAACATGAAAGACACTGGCTAGAAAATCGAGGACACTCCATAAGAATCTGCAAGACAGACATAGGGCTGTTACACATTGAGCAGAATGGTGCTGGGTCCCCCATCAACAAATGTCGGTGGGTGAAACGAGTGTGCCCAATCCTCAACCTAGTTAAAATTACGTCCAGTTTTCTGCTGTGTAAAGTTGACCAGATATCTAATCGAAGGAAGAAACTATCGGAAACATCGGGTTTTGGATAAAGATCAATTTTTTATTTTGTTTCTATGGTATAGTTCCCAAATTTGAAAAATTGTGATAAAAGCACAATTTTTTTCAAATTTGGGGTTTTGTTGAATGTGTACAGTTAAATGAAAGGTTATTTATGTTTACATAAAAATTGGATGCGGGGGCTTTTTTGAGAGAGTACATCTTGTCTCACATTTTTTTTATTTATTTCATTGCTTTATCATATTTTGGAATAACTTGAACCTGAATATATCTGTTAATAGACTAATGTTATTTAATAGATGGCGAACGGGCGAAGCTATCTAAAAGGAACGGCATTAGCAGTTTTTTTCGGTATTAGCAACTATATTAGCCTGAAGCAACTGCATTATCATTTCCGTTTTAATAAATCTTTACTTATAATAAAGCACAATGCGTGTGTGTGTGTGTGTGTTGGCTCTCTAAAGGCCAGACCATTCGACCTACAGCTACCAAATTCGGTATATATATATATCTTGGAGGCCGGGAATACGCACCTCGGATCCCTTTTTTTTGAGTTTGTAATTAAAATTTTAATTAATTAAAAAATAAGCCAAATTTTCATGTTTTTTCGCTATACCTTCCGAAAATATTACAACACAAAATTCATTTTTACATCACGTTAAAGCTAAAAAAATTAGCTTTTCAATGATACTAATGTTTTGACCTACGAATTAAAACTTTATTTTTAATGAATTTTTAAATATTTAATTTAAGCGTTTTTTTCCAACAATTTATTTGGCATAAAATAAAAATAAAATTTTATCTTCACTAGGATCTAAAAAAAAAATCAGCTTTTTATAATATGTTGCCATCACATTTTTAGAAATTCTGATTTTAAAAAAAATAATTTAATTACTACCGCAAATAAAACAGAAAAATATTCTCGTATGCAATAAAGGAAGGATTAAAACAGAAACAACTATTTACTTTCCTAGGGAGCCAGTTATAGAAGAGGATAAAATTGGACATTTACTTGAGGTCGGTCATTAAAGCCGTATGTTAAAATTCGACCATCTTTTGTAGCAATGCCAATGGTGTCGTCTTGAGGATTCAAGGCCATCTGGAGCACCCTTGACTTTTCCGAGGAGTTCGGTATCTAAAAGATACTTAGATAAAGAAAATACTACTTTATAAAAAGCGAAGAAAATTAGAGAAAAGGGTATGTAGATAATGAACTCTACTTTTGCCACTCATTGTACTTCACAGGCTCACAAAGTAACCCAATTTACTGGATAATAACCGCCATATCTTTCTTATTTAGAAACTCTATGATTTTTCTATCATTGGTTTTAGTAGACATGCAATCGAAGAAAATCAAAATTCTATCAAAACCTCGGCAGATTATTATCGGCAACATTATCTTATATATCTTTTTCACGAAATGTATACAATAACATGTTCCAAATAAATAACAAATGTTTTCAATTTTTATTTAAAAAAACTGCAACATATGGCACAAAGTGCTTCAGCTTAAATCTAACAGAATAATTTTTTAGATTTTGAAAATTGGTAGGTAGAAGTAATTTTTGTAAACAAAGAATATTACAAAAGAATGAATACGTATTTACTGACATAAAGTGTACATTAGAAAAATTGAAAAAAAAAATTAAGTCTGCTATCTCAAATTTCATATTATCATGTAAGAACATTATTATTTTTAAAGCATTGTCTCTCTTAATTAATTTAGGTTATTAACCAATTTAAACAGGTTTGAAACAATCATGTGATTATCAGAATACGCGTGAGTTGGTATATCGAGAATCACATGGCGGATTATCCGTATCGAGTTATAAATTTTTGTTGGTGCTGTCGACAAATGTAACAACCATCTTTACCCTTTTCTAATAAATGTGGAAAATGGATGAACCAAAAGCGATAAAATGTCAATTTGTTGTCTACGAATTTTGAGGCTTCAAAAACATCTAACTAAAATACCATTATCTTCTCACATTATGATAAACTGCCAAAATTAAATATAATGTAATAAATGAACTATTAAGTATTTAAAAGAGTAAGTAAATAGAGCATCGTCCAATAGTTTAAAACATCGTCCAATTTCCAATTACAAATACACATATTCAAATTTAGAAAAATATATAAAAAAATTTAATATATATTTAAAAATGTCTATTCTTAATTTTTAGTAACTAAAATAGAAATTCTAAGTTAATAGTTCCAAAATTAATTTTTTCCACTGATGTAACAAAACATCAGGAAAAAAAATCTCTATTCAAAATTTAACTCACCTTAATTACCATGTAATATGATTGACTTAGTATTTTACATACCTCTAAACACTGTTAGTTTTTATGGAAGTTCTAAAACTAGGGTGCGTTTATGTTTTTAAATGCTTCATCAAATATTATACTCGCGTCTTAAAGAAAGCTTGATTCTCAGAGCATAATTAATGACTAAGGAAGTCTTTTTTAAATCTAGAGAAAGAACTGTAATTTTTATTGACTATTGAATCGCAAATTGTTTCAGATAAGTTTGGAAGCTGTGAACAGACCTTACATCATGGAGCAAAGATAGGTTCTCTGAAAAAGTAAGTTTTCACAGCATTTTTCTACAGAAAACAGTACCCCTACTACTTTCATAGTGAGTAATCTTTAAAATATGCTTTGAGATATCCCGAAATAGCCATAGACCATGTGGGAAACTTAAAGGGACCATTAAACAGCATCCACAACCTAGAACGAAGGAAAAAACTACAGTTGATAACGTTGGATCCTTGCAAACAATAAAGAACCCCTTAGAGAAAACGAATGTCCCCAATAGAAATTTTTATAGTTAGAATTTTTATGAGTTTATGGTGAAAGCTTCATCAGACAGATGGCTAGTCGCTAGTGTTAATCGGCTACAAACTCCAAGATTGGAGTTCGCTCCTAAAGTAATCTAATTATTCACTCTCAAGCTCTTCAATGTCAAAAGGCATCCAATTTCATCGAGTCTGTATTCTCGCAATAGTGCACAGGCTTTAATAACGAGATTTAAAGGTCCTTCTTAATCCTTAAAATATAATAAACCGACATAAATGCTGATATTTAATAGTTTCCTAAATCATTTTGAAATTTTATAGTTATCCAGGTAGTTGGTGGTTGAGTTTACGACATTTTGCATTTGTTGGTTTAGATATACCAGCGGGTGACCGAGCTCCGCTCGGAGAAAACAGGTATCGAAGCTAACTCGAATATTTAAATTTTAAATTGTGATTTATCAAAACAATACATGCCATAAGAAAATTTTTGAAGCCATTGGTGAAAAGATAACCGGTCAAAGTGCACCATTATATTGTTGTAATGAATTAGAATCGTACTTTTTTGAAAGAAAATTTAGTAAAAATATCAAAGTTATCCTTATTTTTTTCTGATGAATGTTGAAATGTCGGAAATGTGGGGCGATTTTCGACTTGGCAACCATTCCTCGTATTATAGTATAAGATAAAATTAAAACTTAAGCTCCAAGCATGCGTTACGAGTAAAAGGGAAAAAAATTATCTTATTAATATTGTTACAAGCGGGCGGGCGGCACGAAAACTCGCCAAGGTTGGCCACGTTTGGCGAGGAGCCTCGCGCCAGCTTGATTGGTTTGGCGAAAGGAATAATCTAGTAGCCGCTATATTGTGCGCGATGTTTTGAGAATTTCCACGAGACTCAGGTGCACGTGCTTCTCGGCTATATAAGGACGAATAGCCGGCGTGAGTTAGTTAGTT
>JAOUZG010043382.1:0-12754 GCA_026289955.1 Argiope argentata | reverse complement strand
TTCAGAAATCAAAATAAATCTTTCAAAAACCTATAGATTTATTTGGAATTTAGAGTGCCAAGTTCATGCACATGCGCAGAAATCGTTTTATTTTATAGCATTGGGGTTTTAAACCAGCATTTCCTTACACTAAAAATTTAAATTTTTGGTCTTGTTAAGAATTAAAGTTTCGCCCGCCGATCGGGGTCTAAGTGGCCTGATGGATAAAGCGACTGGCCAAATTCAACTTTTTTTAAAGGTTTTCAGTTCGAGTGTCAATATAGCAAAATTGTTTTAAATGTTCAAATTTATTTTTTATTTTGGATATGTTTTCACACTTTAATTATCATATTTCATCTCAATTGTTACAAAAAATATATGTTAAAAATCATTTAATTTCAAAAAATTATACTTTGATTTGGAATTTAGAGTTCCTAGGTCATGCACATGCGCAGAAATCGTTTCATTTTATAGCATTTATGTTCTAAACCAACATTTCCTAACACTAAAAATTTAAATTTTTGGTTTTGTTTAGAATTAAAAATTCGTCCACCGATCAGGATCTAAGTTGCCTGATGGATAAAGCGACTGGCAATACTCAACTTTTTTAAAGGTTTTCAGTTCGAGTCTCAAAATAGCAAAATAGTTATAAATGTTCAAATTTATTTTTTATTTTGGATATGTTTTCCAACTTTAATTATCATATTTCATCTCAATTGTTACAAAAAATATATTTTAAAAATCATTTAATTTCAAAAATTTATACTTTGATTTGGAATTTAGAGTGCCATGTTCATGCACATGCGCAGAAATCGTTTTATTTTACAGCATTGGGGTTTTAAACCAGCATTTCCTTACACTAAAAATTTAAATTTTTGGTCTTTTTAAGAACCAAAGATTCGTCCGCCGCTCAAGTGTGAAGTAGCTTGGTGGATAAAGCGACAGGTCAAATTGTAATTTTTTTGAAGGTTTTCAGTTCGAGTCTCAAAATAGCAAAATTTTTATTTATGTTCAAATATTTGTTTATTTTGAATTTTTTTAAAAATATAATAATGTATATAATCTCAATTACTACAAAAAATATATTTCAGAAATCAAAATAAATCTTTCAAAAACCTATAGATTTATCTGGAATTTAGAGTGCCAAGTTCATGCACATGCGCAGAAATCGTTTTATTTTATAGCATTGGGGTTTTAAACCAGCATTTCCCTACACTAAAAATTTAAATTTTTGGTCTTGTTAAGAATTAAAGATTCGTCCACCGATCATGATCTAAATGGCCTGATGGATAAAGCGAATGGCCAAATTCAACTTTTTTTAAAGGTTTTCAGTTCGAGTCTCAATATAGCAAAATTGTTATAAATGTTCAAATTTATTTTTTTATTTTGGATATGTTTTCCAACTTTAATTATCATATTTCATCACAATTGTTACAAAAAATATATTTCAAAAATCATTTAATTTCAAAAAATTATACTTTGATTTGGAATTTAGAGTGCCAAGTTCATGCACATGCGCAGAAATAGTTTTATTTTACAGCATTGGGGTTTTAAACCAGCATTTCCTTACACTAAAAATTTAAATTTTTGGTCTTTTTAAGAACCAAAGATTCGTCCACCGCTCAGGATCTAAGTGGCTTGGAAGATAAAGCGACTAGCCAAATTCGACTTTTTTAAACAAATTTCAGTTCGAGTTTCAATATAGCAAAATTGTTATAAAGGTTCAATTTTATTTTTTATTTTGGATATTTTTTGCAAATTTAAATATCATATTTAATCTCAATTATTACAAAAAAATATTTCAAAAAAATTATTCTTTCAAAAAAAATTTAGATTGATTTGGAATTTAGAGTTCAATATTCATGCACATGCGCAGAAATTGTTTCATCTTATAGCATTGAGGTTTTAACTAGTATTTCATTACACTATAAACATAAATTTTTTGAGTTGTTAAGAACCAAATAATCGTCCACTGGTCAGGTGCTAATTGCCTTGGTGGATAAAGCGACTGGCCAAATTCTAATTTTTTTTGAAGGTTTTCAGTTCGAGTCCCAAATAACAAAATTGTTAAATATGTTGAAATACTTTGTTTATTTTTTTGTATATAATCTCATTCTACCAAGATTTCCTTAAATTAAAATTGTCGTGTTGTCGTGTTAAGAGCCAAATTTCACTCGACTGTTTTGGTGTTAAGTGGCTTGGCGGATAAAGGGACTGGGTGAATTTTTTTTTTTTTTTTTGAAGATTCTGAGTTCATGTTTCCAAACAAAATAATTGTTATATATGTTCAGATATATATTTTTTATTTTGAATATTTTTTCCAAACAAAAATACTTAGTTTGCCCTCAATTATTACTTTCAATAATATATAGATTTATTTTGAATTTTGAGTGTCAAGTTCATGCACATGAATAAATATCAAAACCTTTTATTTCATTGGATTCTGGTTTTTTACCAGGTTTTCATGACGTTAAAAATCTAAATTTTATGGTCATGTAAAAAATCGATAATCCCTCAACCGCACAGGTTTCCGTATATAATTTTAAAATAAAACTTTTCTTTTAAATATTTAAAGATTTATTTTTAATTTTAATTATCCAGTTCATGGACATGCGCTGAAGACTTTCCTTTTTTCAGCAGTGTGGTATTACATCAGGCTTTAACCATATTAAAACTTAAACTTTATGGTCTTCTTAAGAATGAACCATACAGGTGATATAAGGCTTTGCGGGTAGAGCAACTTGGCGAATTGTAGATTTTTGATGATCTTCAGTTTGTATCTCTTACTAGCTAAATATTTCTATATATTCTCACTATGTAAGTCGACTAGAATGGCAGATATCACAGAAAGTTTTTTTTTAATATTAGAAGATATGAAAAAATTCAGTAACACTTATCTCAGATATAATTTTAAAAAAATTAAGTGAACAAAATAACTGATTATTTGCGAATCAATTGCCCTATTTTTTGCTGAAATTGTAAACACTACTTTCGTCTAATTAGTTTTTGAATGGTTGTAAATTAAGTTTCAAATGTTATTTGAACGAAAAGGAATTGCATGTGAAATAATTCAAAAATGAATGGTCTCGGGTAATTTTCTGTCATTTGATTATAAAATTTTAGAAATATTTTTCGCACATAGCATCGCTATTTTGGGCTTCTATTTTTTCCAAATGAACCCTGAATATAAAAATTTCATTTTAACAATCTCCATTAATTGCTCGATCACTAAAGTATAGAATAAGTACTGTAAGTGTCAAAAAATGGAACTTGAGATTTTGATATATCGCCACATTTCAAACTAAGAATAAAAATTGCATTTTTACATGTGTGTATGGCCGAATGTGTATCTGTGCGTGGTGAAAATGACTGAAAAATGTTAGATTAAGAAAACGAATTAAATGGACATGAATTGAGCTAAATCTTTGATCTAAGTGGATGAAATATATCATAGGATCTTTAGATCTTGGGCAAAATCTGTTTCCATGAAATCTGTCTTAATATCGTTAGTGAAGTTGCCTGTCAAAATTTGAGCCAAATCCAAACAAGGATTAAGTGTGTTGGTCTCTACATTCAAAAGCCTTCAAACGCCATACTAAAAAGAAATGACTTATACACATCAAATTTGGTATGGGATTTTGTGACAATAATTCTAGTTCTTTGCCAAATTTTTGTTTCAAATGATTGATAAAAAATCTTCTAAAACCACTATTCAATTTCCGATAACAATCCACATGCATGTCAGAGATTAATTGCCAAAGAACTTGACAAATATCCAATAATAGATTCAGGAAAATGCTGAATTCCCCAAAAAGCATATTTCTTAACTAATGTACACCAATGCCATGCATTCTCGGAGACCTTATTGCGTAATTACGAGAAAGTGTTGGCCAGATCGCTTCAATAAGTTTAGAAATTGTTTTGGAATAACTTGTCTCTAACTAATCAAATAAAAAAAATATTTTTAAAGCGCATCTAATACCAAAATATTTTAATGGAATTGTGTAAAGTATCTCTTTTTTCAAAGGGGTAATTATTTAAGTGGTTTTGAACAGACCATCCCGATATATCTCAGAATAATCCCTTTCTTATGACCAAACATGTAGATTACATGTATATTTTTTAAAAACCCCAATTTTAAAAAATATTCTCCAGGAATAATATGCGTACTAACTTTGTGATTCGATAAAGTAAAAAAATATGCTGAACTTGCTTTTTTTGTGAAAATTTCATAACCATAATTGAACAATTAAAAACCTTTAAAAGAAAAGGATATTGATTCATCTCTTTTCAAAGAATACCGTTAATAATTTAATATTTTTTTAAAAATGTCTTACTTTTATCTTTCAAACTTGGGAAAATCGCTTCCAATTATACTAAACTTGCATACGTCACAATATGTTGACAAAGCAAGATTAAATTTTACAGTCAATATTTTGAATATTGGTGAAAATGAAATGTGACAGTAAATAGTTTTTAAATACCTATGTGCCCCTGTTGGTAAATTTTCTCATAATTTTAAACGCAAATACTGGGCTTATTTAGAAAATCCTGTTGAACACCCTTAAGATCCACAGTGATGATAGCACTGCAATAAATTGACTTTCAGTTTCTTTTTGAGTTCGACATATTACTGAAATTTCGAATTGAATTACTTTAGGATTTTTTATTAATATATATTAATTTTGAAGTTTCGAGTAATTTAATTCGAAATTATAACGATACAACAACTTCAAATCCCAAAAACTTCAAAATTAATTATAAATTAATAAAAATATCCTAATCAGGCTCATAAGAACACAGGTCTATGCTATTAAATAATTCCACGATTTGGAATAAAAGTAATGCAATCTCGCAAATGAATAAAAGCAATCTTTTTATATGCAGAAAAAGGCAAATAAATTTGGTTGATATTTAAGAAACAGCAAAATGTCTATCAATAAATTTTTGTTATACAAAGTGAATTACAGAACATCAAGAAGGAAAATTATTCCGAACAAGGATTTTAAAAGGAAGGAAAAAAATGTATACATTTATAATTTTTTAAAAATTATTTTATCACTCATCTAAGTTTAAAACGGTTGTTTGAATTATGAAATTAAAATCTTATTTATAAATAACTAGAGGCCTTTTTTTAATATCTTACATGAAATGGAAGTATAGTAATCACCAAAAAATTCAAGTTCAAGAAAATTGACATTTCGCGTCTCCCGGAAATGTCCATCTGTCTGTGACAATAACTTAACGCTTTGTGCCCGACGAATAAAATTTGGCGTCTGATCTTTATACCACATTTATTTTCCATAAAATTGATTAAAATTCAGTTTTAAAAACTTTTGTATGATTGGCACTTAACCAATGTAAGTTAATTGAAAAAAAGAGAGCTGAAGGATGAAATTCTGCACAGATTTAACATCTATGTTACAGAAATCGGAAATATTGAGCCAAGACCAGCAAAGTGTCGAACGTCTGTTTTTCAGTATTTTCAGAAACATTCAAACACAACTTATAAATTCCATTTTTTAAATATATGAGATTTGATAGATAATTTTGTCACTACAATTGTAGTTTTGTGACGAATTTCGGCTCCAATCTATTGAGAAAAAAGGCATCGAAAATTATCCTGCTCGAATTTTCCCAGGAAGATCATTCCAGCAGAGTTTCACAGTT
This sequence comes from Argiope argentata, assembly GCA_026289955.1. Classification (NCBI taxonomy): domain Eukaryota; kingdom Metazoa; phylum Arthropoda; class Arachnida; order Araneae; family Araneidae; genus Argiope; species Argiope argentata. Next base: position 7,105 of record JAOUZG010043382.1, on the reverse strand, counting down.
ACTTAAATGTCGAGAGAAGACTTATTGAACACATGTTTTTTCATTTGTGATGTTTTAATTTAACAAAGTATGGCCAATAGTTATCTCCCAACGATTTCTTTGTGATTATTCATCTTAGGGAATCATGGAAAGCAATTAAAATGTATGGACGTATGCAAAACTATACATTCAACACAATGACACAATGGACTTAACATACAAGAATTTATTTTTACAAAATACTAAATACAGAGTCTGAAACAAGAGTACAACATTTAAAAATCGCAAAAGTTTAATATAATACCTAAATTATTACATATGCTAAATTACTAAATGAATACAAATAATGTTCAAATTAATCATAAAATTACATTTATAGCTTATATATCAATTACATTCATTTTAAATGCAGATTATACATAAAATATTGTTAAAAGTTAATTCAAAGACAGCAAGGCATGATCAAGATTTCGAAAATGCAGTTTTTATTATTACAAAAGTAACTTGAATTTCAAATCAAATGTTGTAAGTTTGTTTTCAGCAATTAAAAGAATATTTTATTCTTGCGCGTTTTGTACTTTTAAAGGATCTTTATAAATTTTGAATATTTCAGAACTATTAAGATTGTTAATTTTACACACATGTTTCAGGTATGTAAAGACAGAACCTATCCCCTGACGTATCAGAGACAAAATGAAATATTCATTGCTGACAGCGATCCTCTCGTTTCCAAAACTCAATTCTTTTAGTTGATTCGTTCAAGTTAAATTTCAATTTTTTTACGTGTCAGCTAATAAGGGTGAAAATAGACACCAAGATCCAAAGTGATATTTTAAATTATAAATAAAGGACTACAAATTTTTACGTAATCAAAAACTAATTTAAGATACTAATAAAGTGTTTATAAAAATTATGACATTTAATAGCATTTGTGCTTTTATCACTTATTGCATCCATTCTAAATGTTAACGCGGTCTTCTCAGCTATTTCTAGTGAACCTTTCTCATAGCGTAAATATGAGTAGTATTCAGATTCTCGAACTATTTCATGTATAAAAAGCTATAATTGTAGTTTTTGAAAATGAAAGATTCTTTTAAAGCATATGCATCGCCATGTTGATCAGACACAGCGATGAAATGCTTTCTCTTTTAAGTTGACGGATTTCTGATTGACTGGCTAGCACAGCCAATCAGTCATCCTTCGCTGAATAAACACTTAAAAATAAAGCTCTTAAGAATATAATATAAAAATGTATGGAATTTAAGTTTCTGAGAAAAGTTTAAGTAATTACGAATATTGAAAGTTTTATAATATTCATAGTAAACTAAGCAATTTAAGAAATTACAACGGACAATTTGTAAAGGATGCAACAAATGAATTCGTGATTTCAGAATACGTTTAATATGTTTGTTAAAATGTAGAAAATAATTGAAATTTAAATTATTTTTCAGGTCATCTTAAACTTTATATGGTTTAGATTTAATATTCCAGAGCATAGAGATAAGAAACAAATGTTTATCGTATAGCTCAACATGTACAATAGGAATAATTGGCCGAAAATTTAAAATATATCATTTAATTCAAACATGACGTCAAGGTAGGAACTGATATTGTAAATCGTTCCGAGGTCTGAAATTATTTATAACAAATGAATTTTGAAGAAGGAAACTAATTAATGCACTCTTTGAAATAAAACTGTCTTATTCTTTCTTTAAACTAAACATTTTCATGAGATTCCTTCGAATATTGATTTACTAAACACCTATTTTATAATATTAATACAACTATTATATAAACTATACATTATTAAATACATTTTTAAGCTATTATATATCAAATCAAAATCCATATGATAAGAAAATTCAACAAAAATTATTTGGACTGGGAGCTTATTCATTTCTTTATATATAGCTCTTTGAAACAAATTTATCAGATATATATATTCAACCATTTTTATACGTATCCATTTACAAATTATGCAAAGAAGTATCAGGAGCTTTCGTCTACAGACTAGCGCAGACTACTTCAAATATTGCCCACACGCTTTATTTTATAGCGAATTTGAGTTCGTATTTTAAGGCACAAAAGCCTTCCTCGGCTAAGCTGTACCACCCATGGAATAAAAATATTTGCGCTGATTTAATACAGAAAAGAAACAACAATTATTTTAGAGAATCATTAAGAATTCACACACTTAATATTGGATTGAAAATCTGTTTACAAAAGAAAAATTTGCATCAACTCAAAATTACTTCTCTTAAAATATGGATGCCAGTGTCTTTGAGTATAAATTCTTGACAACAAATAAAATAGGCAACAAGAATGAAATTGATCTCACGACAATAAAACAAATACAAAGAATATTTCCACTGAATTAATTATAGATTCTTCATAAACGCCATAAAGAATATATAGATGTTATAAAGAAATTAATGAAATGTTCTCTCACTACCATTTCATTTTTCTATTTACAAATCAAATCGTTTTGTTAAATGAATTAAATCATAATTTTTACAAATAAAGTAAATTGAGAAATTTATGAAATTTATAAAATATCGTTTGTTTTAAAATATCCAGGAAATCATGCATCTTGTCAATTCTATTCAATTACCAAGTTTTCATCTGTAAATGCTGATAGATGTTGCTCCACTTGTATTATACGCTTGAAAGAGCCATGCAGCCCATGATTTTGCTGTAGATTCAAGGTGATCCCTTCTTTGGAATGTTGAGGCGAATCAATCTTTTTCCAAACTTCTTCAATAAAATCTGGAAAATAAACGTTAATTTAAGTAAATTTTTATAATTTATGTGAATCCATTGCTTGTAATGAGTAAAGAATATCTAATATGTATAGTAAATAGAGATTTGTCTAAAACAGCTGCACAATAAATTATCAAAAACAAAATCAAATTTTCAGTATTATTAACAACGTCTAGATGCTCAGAATCCCTTTTCTAGTCCTTCTAGATATGGAATTAAACACGATAGGTAAAGGGATGTTTCAAGTAAAATTTGTTTAAACACTTAAAACTTTATACTAAGTTTCACATATGATTTTCGTTGTTTCTGCATGCATTAAATCTAAGCCAAAATGAGACCAAGAGGGAAATGTATTGCGAATAATTACTCTTTCAAAAGAAGAAGTCATTTCTAGAAAAAAATTTGTTTCAGTAACATATTTCAACTTACCAAATACTTGAACTTTCAAATCTTCTTTCTATTCCAGAGAAAACATTTTCAGGAGATCTTGAAAACTTTTCTCGATTTAAAGTTCCTCTGGTTCTGACAGTCTGAATCCATGAAATGAGAAGCAAACAGTCTCTGAATCCAAGAGATCAGCAGATAATGAGCACATATTATTGAATTCGTATACTTTATAGCTTTACTGACGATATAAATCAGAACAATTACACAGATAACTTTCTTTGCAATCAATATTTGAAGAAAAATTCGGGCCAAAAGGCTTAAAATATGGAGTATCATGGCATTTCTTCTGTATTTTTGCTTAATTTTGGAACATACCCATAACGTTTATGGCACTGCATATTAATGGTTATATTTTTTTTTATTTTCTAAATGACCGAATAAAATTTATGGATAGTCAGAAACATTATTCATTAACATTTTCTAAATCCAATCATTGATCCTTAAAAAAGTCAGGATCACAATTCGAATCTTTTGGAAATAATCCAATCTTCATAAAATATCACAGTGCAAGCAGTTTAAAAAAAGGAAAGGAAATATGAAACCCTGAGAATGATAATGTTGTCGAAAATTTAAATTGCTACTTCTTCAACAGCAGAATATTAATTTAAATCTTCATTCGTGCTGAAATATCCGAAAGAAAAAGCCCTTCCAAAGTAAATTCAAGTCAGATAATGTTACATTTCAGAAATTTGTAAATAGAGTTTCTCAGACTTCCGTTCCTGTAATAAAGAAATTCAGCTCAATAACTCAAGACTTTAATATTCATTCTTACTCTGTATGTTCCTTCTCCTTGAGTGTTATCTAAAAATTGAATATTCTAGATTTCTAATCACCAAATGAAGTTTCTTTTCTCCTATTTCATTGAAATTGGATTCTCGTTTCATTAACAGAACGTATCAAAGTACTTTTCTTTTTCAGATTTAAAATATAAAAAATACGCATATATGAAAACTATTTACAAGCTCTTCATAATTTTATCCATTTTTTGGAATATTTTTCACATGTGTCTGCAAGACTTTTACCCTTTCTCAGAGTTCTCTTAAACTAGCTAAGCTAATATCACCTAAATGTCTACTTTTCGAAGAGATAAAATTCAAAATAAAGGATATTTCTTAACTGTTTTAATTTCTTTATGAAGATTGCTTTACAGCTTCATTTTCCATGACTTTGTAAGGAATTCACAGTTGGTAGATTCTTCTTTACTCATTTATCCACGACGAACTGAAAAATAATTCCACAAATCCACAGAACTATTCAGGAAGATTAAACGAAGTCAAAACAATCAATCTTTGAATCCATGATGAAAAACAGCTGCGACATTAGGAAATAAATTTTCATTATTCATTCAAATGGACCCAGTATATGATTCTAATGCATATTAAAATATTTCGATTTGATAAAATTCGAATAAAATGCAATTAGAAAAACTAAAAAGGAAAGAATGAACAATTTATTAAATAAAAGGATTTCGTTTCCGAAATATTTCCCTACAACTGAAAATTCCAAATTTTAGATTATTAGCGGAATAACCTCATCGAATTATATAAAACTGATTTTATTTAAATATTGAATTACTACAAATCCTTTAATGGTTTCATTCCCAGTTCTCGTTTTCTTTGCTGCTTTAGGGATAAAGCCTGGATTTCCTTAAACTAAATGAAATCTTTTCATTGTTATAAATACTGATATACGTTTTGCCACCAAACATAATTAACCTCAGTATGATTTTGTATCGGATTATTTTAAATGATCTCAAACGCTGATTTTCTATGTATCTATATTCAATTAATGAAAAGATCAATTTAATGAAAAGAATGAAATATTTGATCATATATTAGGAAAATGTCGTGATTCCGATTTCGGTGCAGGATTTAAATACATCCAATAAATCCCCCTATATAAAAAGTAATTGAATCTTATTGTGCTGATTTGCTTTCGATACAATTGCTTTATTTAGGATATGTTAATTAATGCAGGTTCTTTTATATACGCCCGAAATTCTGTCGAATTAAATATTGGAATGTAGCATAATATCTTCCCATAGAAGGATCATTATTAAAGATTTAAAACCTACAAAGAGTTACATTACTAGTTTTATATTTGAATGATTGTTATTTCGGAACTAAAAAAAGTCACATTCCAAAAGAATGAAATTGAAAAGCCAAATAGAAAACCGTATGTTAGAATTGGTTCTATAAAGAATTTACAAAACAGAAAGTGCAAGATTCGTTTCCAGTAAAAAAAAACCCTTTTCCATTATTATACTTCTAAAATGATTGAATGAAATGAAAAGTAGAATAGCTGAAAATAAAAAGTCTTGTAAAGTAAAGTAAATAAATCTTGTCCCATGACAGAATTTGGAACTGACTGATCAAGATGATTTATTTATTTGACTTCTTGCGAAGCAACATCAGAAATTTAATGAACTTTTCGATTCAGTATTGCATTCCGATAACTATCTCTCAATTTGAATTTCGGATCTCAGCATTTGTAGCTATTTTAATGCACAGATCAAAATATTCGTATTTCTTAAATTAACAGTTCATTGCTAATTGTTATCCAATAACCATTAAGGGATTCATTCGGTATTTTTAAATTGATTTTAGAACCCAAAATCCTTAATATTTTCCGATATCGAATCGAAATGCATTCCTTCCGAAATTCCCTGGAAACTTTGATTTCATATAATTTAATCTGAACTACAATTTAATCTCAAGCTTGTATTATCAAAAATGAACGAATCCAGATTTGCCTCATCTTGCGTTTGTGGCATTTAATTTAATGCGAGTTAAAAAATTGTCATTCTTAAATTTATCATTTTATTGAGATCAAGTGCTGAATTAATGCTGTAAACTCTTACTCTGGACGGCTAAATGTTGAATTCTGTGCATGGATAACTTAAAACTGATGGATATTCGAATTTCGTACTCAGCCGCTGAACCTAGTTCGGTTGTGGAGAGATCCCCTATGCTGCTCTGCCTTATTTCTCCTCATTGTATGACTCTTTGTTGATTCATTCAGTTTTCCATCAAGATTATTTGACATGGTTCGAGATTTACAGCAGCTGGGCTTTTCATTGGTAGATACCAGCTCTATTTCTTGCAACCTGCAATCATATTGTAAGAGATACGGAAGAAAATGTTCAAAAAGGGAACTATATTGAATTGGGAAACAATTATGCTATAATATTGAACAGGAATGTTTTTACACTTACAACTTCTTAAGTAGAAATTTATCCAATAATATGCTAGCCTCTAATTTTGAGTTTTAATAAAATTTTATTGCATTTTTTGGCAGGCTGAAGCTATTATTCATTAGATTATGCGTTGAACAGCTTTGCGTGATATGAAAGGTATTGTAGAATTATTTATGTAAATGCATAAAACTGGTTTTTCCTATTTCCGATACTTCAGGAACCAGAAAATACTTTCGGTAGATGTTTTATATATTGGTCAAAAAGTACCAATGACCATTTGAAGAAAAGTTCTAAAATAGAGAAAAAGTAAGAATTCGGTTGTTTATTTTTTCAAATTCTACAGTTAAACAAGGAAGACAGAATTAAGATACCTAAAGTTAAAATCTTTTACTTTGATAGATTGATTAGAGTTTTCAGGATTTAACATCCTGTTTCAAACATTTTATACCAAAAGTGTAAAATTATCATGGATATTATTAGCCCTCGTAATTTAATTACTAACATTCTCTCTGAACTCTGTCTTTACATTAAATGCAACTAAGCTAGAGATTCGCTCTTCTTCTCTATTCTAAAATATTAATCTTATAAATAAGATTACCAATACTAAAACTGCCCAATTTCTTATGCTTATAATCTAAATTTTAATAATTCAATTAAAATTTATTCCGAAAAAAACTAACATCTTATTTTTCAAACTCTTATGAATTCCTTTTTAAGTGGTTT
>JAOUZG010043376.1:0-25649 GCA_026289955.1 Argiope argentata | reverse complement strand
ACACATTCCCCAGACCTCGACCCATTGCCACACTCCACACACATTCCACAGACCCTCCAATCAAGAGATCGCGCGATCCTTAGCACTTCCCATACTTTCCTGCCAACAATTTTCACACACACTTTTCATGCCTGCAACAATTTCAGTCTTCCACACACATTCCCCACAAAATAACACAATTTCTACAGATTTTTTTCGAAACAAATAGTCAGTTCCGCCTGCTTCAAGCATCGTTCACTTCAAATCTATCCAACCTTTTTCCCTCCTCTGATCATAGTTATTAATAACCCTTTAAGTATACAAACATATATCTGATAAGATGGAAAATATTCTAACCTCATGTATTCGTCATTTTTGCGAATTTAGAATTAGTTCTTTGAACATTCGAGATGCTTCCTATATTTTGTATGTTTTCAAAGTATACAAGAAAAGTTTGCACAAAATGGGGATGTCTAAACAGTTTTAGCATGCCAGTTATAGAATATAGTTTGAAATGTTTATGAAAAGTTTTAGCTAACAGATGACTGGATATGCTTCATAGATTAGGAATCCATTAAAAATTTATGTTGAATTTCAAATGCCTTTCTTCCAATATGTGTAGTTGACGATCAAATGATTCATAATATATAATTAATGCTAAGCTAACATTCGAAATTTAGTCTTTAATTTAGGAAGCTATTTCAGAATATTGTGTCTCTATTATTTCAGATGGGGAAGAGGGGTGAAAGAAATTAATTCCATAGAGGGATTAAGATTAAAATCGAACAAAAATGTAACAGTTAAAATTCGAAAATAGGGAAATTCGGGGACTCGCAGCTTGTGAAAATACCTCAGGTTTTGGAATTGCTAACTTATTCAGTATCCAAACATCTCCCAATTTCAGGAATAACCTTACTTCTTATTCCGTTACCCAGTTGATACAAGACAGTTTATACAGAATAGACAAAGGATTTCTTGGTAAAGCGATGTATCACTGTCTTTAGAAATTTTAATTTCTCGTTTGCGAATTTTAAATTTTATAGGATGTCACATTGCAAGACTCGAAAGTAAGAAGTTGAATAAATATTTTAATTGAAAATTGAAGTTGAGATAGGAAAATTGAGAAGGCAGGGGAACTATCAATCTTTTACTGATTAATGGGACAATACATTTTAAAAACCTGCTCTTATCTGTTTCATTTCTTTACTCAACGTACAACAGTAAAAATTAAATCGAAACCAATGTTTGCCATGAAGAGCTGTATTAAGCTATTTCTTATCATAAATATTCGATATTATGCATTATTTTCTAGATTAACCTTACACTACACTTAATCAGGGGCTCGAATTGCACAAAAATTTTAAGATCCGACTGGAAGGAATTTTTTATTTGTAAAACCATCTCAAAACCACTAATTAAACATAATTTAGTCTTTTAAAACAACTAGCAAAATTTTTACAATTTACCATTACAAATATTGAACCGTGATTCCTCCTGAAAAACTGGCAGCAAAATTAAAATTCCCTTTCTAGATTTTCTTAAATTATAAAATTGAAATTCCCAAGTTGTAATGTTTATGTTCCATTTTAAAGCAACAAGAACTATTTTGAGACAGACCAAGCAATTTTAACCCCTTGGTTAGATAAAGAGGACATCACTTGGTGTGACATTTCCTCTGCAAACTTCATCACCACACTAGCGGTAAAACGTCTGTACCCAAATGATTTAAAGCGCAAACAACTCTCACGACATTTCTTCGGTGGAAACGGGTCTCGAACCTGATGACCCCCGGGTCTGAAGCCGAGGCCTTACCATCGGGCATTTAAAATTACCGAAGAAATAAATCTACATTAGTTTCCCATTTTTGAATTATTTTACCTATGTTGAAATTAGGCTTTATTTTTATTATGTAAATTGCGAAAATTTTGAAGCCAATATTTCTAAATATTCTCAAACAACTCTTGCTCATTTCTTAAATTTCACTTCTCCGTTTTTATACCAAGAGTATAATTTTTAAAAAATTAATAGTTTCATAAATTTGTATTCAATGTTCTTGCATATGATAAGACATTTCATCCTATAGGTTTGGTTGAATCCAACTACAAATACCAATTTTGCCCGAAACGAATAATATATGTAGTAATTCATAAAAATTACTATCTAAAGTGAAATCAAAATAATTGAAATTAAGAGAATTAACCAATAACTTTGCGAGTTGAACAGCTTTTATCTATCCGGAATTTTTCGTCCTTCATACATCAGAGTTAGAATGGCGGCCGATATTGAAATCGAGCATTCAATTTCTTTTTAGAATCCACTGAATGAGAGTCTCGGTCGTTTCAGAAGCCCTTTGAATTATAAATAATTAAAATGGAATATCGGGACTGCCTCATAGATTTATTATAAAAAGCAATACTTTTTTAGACCTATGAATTTTATTGATTAAGAATCTCACTGATAAACGTTATAACAAATAGATAATTAATATATCAACATTTTCATTCAATTAATTAAAATTAGTTTGAAAATCCCTAAAACATTAATTAAAGTTTTAATTAGAAATATTAAACTTTCTTTCAACCAGAATCGAATCTAAATTTTGGACACTATTCATTGTTATACTGTTTATTAACAATTCCCTTAATAAGTTTAAATATTCTATTTAACATAACTTTGAGAATTTTAAACTATTCTAACATTTTAAGAAAACATTTAAGCATCTACCTACAGAATAGCTTCATCCAAACACTAGAATTAAGTTAAAGATTATTGGAATTCGCGCCATTATGTGATCTTTGAATAGTCCGAAGACATTGACTTCCTTCGTTAACGCTTCAAAAGGAACATAGGCTCCCGTCTTTAAACCACTAGTTTCCTCTTCCATAAACAACTTGCATTCAGTATTTAATTTCTCTGATGAAACAGTTACCAAGAATCTCCCATTTCCAAAGGCTGGTACATGTTGGCTTCAAATAGAACTGATGACTGCTGTTTACAAAGTCCAAATCATGTGTTCCTTGTCTTTAGAACCTCTATATTTTCTTTTAGAAATTTTGGGAACTGAAAAGATAAAATTACTTTAATCATTATGAAAATAAAAACAGTTCCTCAAATTTAGTTTGAAAAAAAAATAACCGAAGAGAAATATAAAACACCTATCGCTGAATCTTTTACGAGTTCTGAATGTAAATTGTAATAAAACTTACGGGAAAAGGATATATCTGCACGAAAGCTGAAATTTTAGTAGTTAAATGGGATTCATTTCCGAATACGGAGTGATATTTTAAATTTATTTCATTATTCATTGGGGAGTAAAAATCTAGGCGACAGTGAATAAGGCCTAGACTAATAACTTTGCTTCATAATTTTTAAAATAATCAAATTACACGATAAAATTTTATGTTAATATACGAGTTTTAAATTTCTTCCAAATACGTTTTTAAGAGTATCTTATTTTGAATCGACTCTTGTCGAAGAATGATTTTATTACAATTTAACAATATTGGATTTATTATGTTTTGGGTAGCAAAATGCATTTCTAGAATTTACCTTTTAAGGTATTTATCATTTGAAAACTTAAAATATTTAGTTATTTTTATGCGTATATTTAAAAGTTGTGATGTTTAATGATAACAAACCATCTATGGTGATTTCCATCCAATTTCACAAAGGAATGAATTTTATTCAAAAATTAAAGAGTTATACTTAAAATCTTTCATTTATTCTTAATTAGTGGTGGCTATTTGAAATAATTGGTTATCAAAAGAAACTTCCATTTCATTTAAAGACAAATTTCGAAGAGTGGATCGAATTCAAAAATATTTTAAACTTTTCAACGAAAACAATCAACATCGAATACCTCCTGTTAAATTGACAAGAAATTTTTATCCCTACAAGGAGCAATACAAACTTAATGTTGTGAACTCCTTATAGGTAAGGTAAATTTAAAATTTTATGTGACGTTAACATGGAAAATATTCTGCGCCTAACATGTGTAACTTTTTCGGAAATATTTTGGGAATAAAAACCTAATCAGAAAAAATAGGTAAATAAAAACTTAAATTTAACGGGACAAAATGTTAAATTCAGTTGTAATGAATAGAATTTATAGAAGGTAGTTATGACAGGAATTAAAATAGTTCTTTTTATTAAGAAGAATTACAGTTATGGTAGGAATTAAAATAGTCCTTTATCTAATTTGGGAAAAAAATATCACCAGAATTTAAAATTTGGAAGGCGACATTTAATTTTATACCTCAAACATGTTTGAAATGGTCATTTGCTTTAAATATTCTTTAACGGTCATAGTGGCCGATATTCTAATCAAAATTTACACGCAGAACACGCACAGAGACGAAATTCAATAATGTACTATTCAACTTATCTGACTGGACACAAAGCTAAAAAGGTCGGAAGAAAGGGCATTTTTATTTCCCATTAAGACCCAGCTCATCTTGCTGAATTTAAATACTGACCCATGTCCAGAAAAGTCAATGGTAAAGGAGGTTTTATTCTTCAATAACTCTGATACGAATTTAACTTCTTAGTCAGATGACATCTTATTTGGGACAATTATCGTTATTTTGATTCTATTAATATGAAAAGCATCTAAAATTGAAGTGATTCTTAATTTTAAATAAATTGTCACTTAGTTGTAGATTTAAAACTAAAATGCAGTCATTCGATGCTCGTGTCGGACATATCATTGTATGGGATGGAATAAAAAATATTTTACTCGCTTCTCCCAGAAACAAATTAAATTTATTTACGAAACGAGTTTTAATGACCGTGGATCCGACAACGGAAAACTACAAGGATTATAAATTTAAAATGTATTATATCGACATTAATTAAGCAATCGATTAAAATTAAGGAATATGCAAAGATACAAAACAAGTTATTAAAGAAAGGGCAATTGTAGAGACAATGGAACAAAAATACATCAAGGGAAGTTCCAAAACAAAAAAAATCCATAATTTTCAAAATACAAAATTAATTATTCAAAATTAAAGTTTTATTTAAATCTACCGTGAATCAAATACAGATTCTCATTCCAAATAAGATAAATAGTTAAAATATTAATTTAAAAATACACAATTCCAGAAACCTGCTTTTCCATTCCAATTTAGGAATGGGAAGCGGATTTTTCGGATCTCAATGCAAAACCCAGCTCACTATTGGCGATTAACTGTGGACAATGTACGTACAAAAGCAGGGCGGTTTTAATTTGGAGGGTATGTACGTCTCTTGAAAAGGGGGAAGTTTAATGACATTTAAATGTTGAATACGATTTAAAAGTTTACATAAAATCTCAAATAATTGAAGCAGTCAAGTGGAAACAGTATTATATAATCCGTAGCCTGTAATAAAATTTCTCTATTTTATACACATTTATAAAAATATTTGAATGTAATGCAATCCTTTTAATAATAAAATTTATATTATAAAACCACTGCCATTTAATTTTCAAGCAATGCTCCGAAAAAAAGGTATAAAACCCCATTCCAGTGAATGCAAATTGGGTTAATTCAGTCAAAAACCAGAGCACTACTAATATTCGATTCACTTATACACAAGAATTTTCAATGTATCTCTTTGAAAGGAGGAAGCATTTTGTTTACATCAATATAGCCTGCTCAGATTAATTTAAAAAGAGGTTTTTGGTATGCTTGTATACAGTGATCAGCATCCTTTCATTTTTTGCTTGAAATGCTACAGCTTCTGTTATTTGGTAGACTAATTCAAATTTAAAATAAAATTCTTATTCAATTGAAGGATATATGGTTTCAATATATCCTTGCAAACCCCGAATGGCTTACTTTAGATATTCTTTACACCCGATTTATGTATATTTGCAATCTCCTAAACCTTAAAATTTCAGTATTAACTATCACAAAAGTCAATAACCTCTATTTTAAATTGCCTTTGTCTTAATTGGTGATCTCCGATTTCTTTAAAATCAAAAAGGGAGCAATTTTATATAAAGGATATGACTGATTTAAAATCACGAGATCTAACGAACTGTTTTGGAAATTAAACTTTATATCACTTGATCGGCTGTTTCCTACTCAACTTGAATACTCAGCACATTGAGGCAACCGAACCTGAATTTTCAGAATTTAATTCGTCCATGCAAAATCCTATGTTTTAATTGCATTAATGGATTAATCTAAGAACCATTTTTAAAAATAGATCCTCCTGCTGTTCATAATCGTGAAGTTATACGAATTATACCCGCGCTTTCACCAACAGATGCGAGCTTTACTTCTTGGCCTCTGGTAGTTAATATGAAATTTCCAATTTTATAATCTTAAGCGCATTCGTTATATGCTTCGAATTTAGGGACCGTATTTGGCATAGAATATATCTTTTTTTTTAAAGTAATTTCAGTTAGAAATATCGAGAATGAATTTTAAGAATCAATAAAATGATGAAAAATGTATCAAATTTTAAGGATAAATGATTTTATGAAAGCATTTGGGGTAACGCAGTAATTTTAAATGAACAAATAGTTTATACACAATTTCAACTAAATACATCTGAAATGCTATTCTCATACAATTATAATATTAAAAACAAAAATTAAAATCGTTTTATGACTGATGTATAGCTTTTAGCCACTTTTTATTAAAGTTACATTTAATTTACTTTTTGTACTCAAATTATTTTTAAGAGTCAAAATACACCAACAAATTAAATCTCATTCCACTAGTATTCCAACTGAATAGGTACAACTAGTCTTAAGTTTAAGGTAAAATTTTGCTTTTCAATAAACTAGTTTTTCATTAACATTTTTCCCCAATTCAACTGTATAAAAACATTATAAACATTTTCTTTGCTATCAAATCAACCATGTTCTTTTCTAAAGTAAAAATTTTCCAATATCTTTCATTTTAAAAATTATTTCTCATTTCAAAAATTATTGCAGTTTCTCCAAGTTTAAATTTGTTACTAATTAAACAAATTATGAACAATAAAGAAACGGTTTCGGTCTCCCAAACTATTTTAGTCCGGAAAGCTATAAAATGATAGTGATCGCTCAACTTTGATATAAAAAACTTTACTTATAGCATATTCCTGTGCGATATATATTAAAATCTTCAAAAGACACAATCACAAATTAACCCAAAAAACTAATACAAATGCTACATAAACAATCACAAGTACTTACCTCTTCATTATCAGAAATTTGAATTTTGTTTCTTATCAATACTTTACTTAAAAAGAAAATTTAAACTCCGACACGATTCAAACGACAAAAAATAACTTTGCTCAGTTCAAATTAAATGACCCATTAAATGAAACAAAGAATACGTATTAAACTACACTCATTCAGTTCCAGTTCTAAAGAAAACTTTAAAAAAATAAACCTTTTCTCCCAGAAAGTCGGACACCTGCAGTCTTATTATTAATTATATTAATATAGAGGCCATTAACGAGTCGTTATATTCATGAAGAGGCAATATCAACAAGAGCAGAGAAACATTCACTCAATATTGAATGGTTAAAAATCGATGAATGAAGCTGAAATAGGGACACTCAAACAATTAAAGCTTCTTGTAAAATTGTAGAAGAAACAGCTCGAATATTCCAGAAAACTACGCAGTGATAATCGATTGGGGATTCCAGTTTTACCAATATGTAAATTTTAACTGATCCAATCGTTCTCTTCTAAAAATTTAAAAAAAGATTGCCGCCCGAAAAGCATGGGAGTCAACAAAATAAAAAAAAAAACATATGAGACAATCGGTTGCAAACTCAGAAAATAAGCTGAAGGGGAAATATACTTGGTCGTGACTGTTAATCTTAATTTACAAACTTAGTTTTACTTATATTAAAACATTTATAGAGTAATCTTATTCATAGGTATTTCATATTTAGAAAAGTAAAAATATTAGAGCAGAAAGCATAGATTTTGAAGAAAAAAAATTAGTTTGACTTCTTTTTTGGATTTTTTTGTAATAGCACCCTTTATTAACAAGAATTTAAAAGCTCAATTTCGGATCCTTTAATTTCATAATTTTATTTACTTTTATATCATTGAATAGAGGCCTTTGGCTATTACTGAAATAAATAACTACAGATCGTATTTCCATGAAATACCAGATTTATCTCAGTACTGAAAAATCCCGAATGTCTGTTCAGTGAATTTGGACTCAAAACCAAATTAATGCCAAAGACATCCGGATAATTGATGGAAGAAAGTTAAAAACTGTTTGTAAAAATGCGCATTCAGGTGGATTTGGGGTAATGACAACCTTTTTGAAAATTCTCATAAGATTTATGAGAATATATTTGCTTAATAGCTATCGCCAAATCAATATCTTTCTTTGAGCACGAACTCTCATTGCGATTATTTGGATGTAAGTGTTTTTATCTTAATCATCGTAAGGAAAATTTGGTCGCTTCATTATTCTGTGGTAACTCAATTCAAATAATCTTAAGAATGAGAGGGTCAACATGCATTATACCCACATATAGTAATCTCTGATTATTGCGTTTCTCATCTGAAAACACCGGCTTCGAAATCGAAGATTACTACCAGAAGATTACTACGAAGATTACTATCGGAGTTCCCTACTCTTTTACGCGATTCAATTGTTTCTCCATTATAGTTTATCACTGAAATTTGAAAATATTTTCTTCTGATATATTTTTCAAAGTTACTGAAATCCCCCCCCAAAAAAAAACCCTCTAAGTTAAAAACATTACGAAACAACATAAGATTTTTCAGAACACTGTGCGTTGCACCGACTTTATTTTACGACTTCGAATCCGGCTGTTAATATTTTTCTTATCCTATCGATCCCCTTGCCTTTTGGGCTGCTACCCTATTTAAATCTTTTGAAGGAGAGAACAATTGGATTAGTTAAAGTTTACATACTGACAATCAATATCAATAATCATACCTCATCTCGTTTTTTTTTATATTTTTTTAATTGAATTATTTCACATTTTTTCCATGAAGCCTCAGCTACACTATTATGATTTTATTCTTTAGGTGTTAATCGTTTCATAGCAAATAGGTGAAGTTTCTTACTTCCGTTGTTATTCATCCATTTTTGGCACGAGTAACAACAGAAGTATTCTTTCGTTTATTAATAGAATAGAAGTGGATAAAGTTCATTTATGGATTGTATCGAGTCGGTCTTTCCATGAAACTAAAAGTATTGAAAGAAACCAAGTTCAAGCATCATACGATGACGTAAGCTATTTTTCTTGTGAATGTTTATATAGTGTTTTTTGAATGAGTTATTTTAATTGGTTTTTTTTGAAGATTGTAGTATTTTTGTTCATCGCATAAAAAGCGGATATCGTTACGGTTATTTCTATCGACGTTTTGAGCCATACATTAATTTATAACTTTTAAACTAGAAATTATTATACATTTTTTTTATTTAGAAAATATTTAAATTTCGTAAAAAATTGCAAAATATTTTAAATTTTTGAAATTGTGAGAAAAATTCTTTTAGAGGAGAACAAGATTGTATGCATAATATTTGCGATTAAGTCAATCTCATAATTCTAGATATATTAGAAAAAATATTAAATTAGTTTATTTTTTCAATAAATTGAAGCTAAGGTGTAACTATTCCTTTTAAACGTTAATTGAAGGTGATTTTGTTAATTAGTATATTTTTATATAAAATGTATGTATTCAATAGGATAAAAATGAGTAAAATTTTTAAATACATTCATAAAAAAGTAATGAATATTACGAAACTTTGATTAATAACTTTAAGAAGCAACATTTTAAATATATTCAGACGAAGTTATATAAAACTATATATGTATCTAAATTTGTTTATTTCCTGAAATATTTTCATAAAATATCTAATAAAAATATTGTACATTTTTCTTTTTATATATTCTTATTTCTTAAATTTATTCTCATTGATTAAAATTGAAAAAAAAATTATTTCAACAAATACGCAATTTGTCAAATTCTCCGCCTGAATTCTAAGCATATAAGAAATGCGTTTAATATTTGTGACTGTCTTCACGTATACACAAACGAAAAACTTTCCATTAAATTATCTATTTGAGCAGGATAAATCGAAATGATCAAAAACTTCACCCCTTCAAATTAGATGCATTGAAAATCATCCTGCAAAAGAAGGGTAAATATTTCTGTTTCTCTGGTTTTAACTTGACTGACTTTTGATTTCAGCAAATTCACCTTCCGATCTACACCTTACATTTTTGAGTTTGATAATCGGCTTTTTGACCCCCCCCCCTTTTTTTAGAGCATTTGTGGACGGCTTTATGAGTTTTAGCTCAAGGGGTATGAACTGTTCATATTTATGTTTTATGTTCAAATATTATGTTTATAATACGCATAAATTAAAGTCTTTATTAAAATTTTATACCTATTTGATTGTCTCTAAAGTTCGAATTTTTATATAAAACAATTTTCGAAATGTGCAAAATTTTCAGGTCATTCAATTATGAAACATACGAGCACTTGCGACTCCTTCAACTAGAATCCCTATATCTGCATAGATTCAGTGTTCTATCCCAGTTGTATGTGCCGATAGCTGACTACGCCGAACTTGATTTTGTATCGAAATCCAAGACTTCGTTTTGCTTCTCGTTTCTGAATTAGAATGAAAAAAAAATGGTTTTGGAATGTAGTGTTATAAATATTTATCATACTTCGAATGGATATTCAAGTCTGATTCATGTTAAATGTCTATGAAATTTTAATTTTGAGCCATCTTTAATTTAGTCTTTTTCATGTAATTAGTTATTTCTTGTTTCAGAATTTTTCCTGTTTTGTTTCGCTTTTTATAATTGACCTTAGTAATTAATTTTTTATTTATAGTGTATTTTTCAGTTTTTCTTATCAGTTGTTTTTAAAGTCAATCTAACTTTTGTATGTTTTTAACTTTATAATCATTGTAATTTCCCATCGTGTCAGATGAGTACTTGTCAACTTATTTTTTTCGTCCAGCACTTGCAATCGTTAAGTGATTTTTTACTTAAATTTAACTTGTTGGGAAAGAGTAAAATATCCTTAATGAAGAGTGAAAACTCATTTTCCTTTGACCTTGCAGGATAAAGATCAATATAGTAAACCAGTTGGATATACTTGTTCTAAATACCCTCCGATAAAATAACGAGTATATCGCTTCATTTGTTTTTTCATATACAGCACAGTGAAGAATTATACTCGTCGTGTGACTGAAATTATTGATTTTAATAATGGACTTGCCTTAAAATGTCTTCTTTACTAAATCCTGCGGCAATTTTAGTGTTTAAATTGATATCATAAATCACAATTGAATGTTTACTGTTAAAATGTTTAAAAGTTGCAACCAAATTGTTAGACAGTCAACTTCCTTCTTGTAAACTTTTACAGTTAAATTATGTTTTACTAAAGGAAAAACATGATTTGAAATAAAAACCTTAATGAATAAGAGTAGTTTAAACTACTCAGATCAAGACGACTGGGAAATATCAAAAGAAATAAGCTTGCATTTACTTGATATTGATAATGAAACTGCAGCTTGTTTTCTTAAGCTGCAGCAATCTGAAATTTCTAACAAATTCTATTTACTGGTAAAATCTACAATCATTGACAATACTTAATATTTTCACTTGTCTACCCTTTTCCTATAATCTTATTTATTAGTATCTTCCCCCTTTGCATATAACAGATGTATTCTAATCTGGTCTGCTAAAATTGATTTATTTTTTCAGTACTCATGCTATGATGTTGGGAATTCAGACTGATGGATAATCATTTTGAATAAGAAGGAAGGTTTCATTTTCAACCATTATGTTAATGGAATTTCGGACTTCTCCCAGATATGATATGGAAATTTAATCTATCTGCTGGCAATTCATCTGCTGTAATATCTTGTTGCATGTACAGTTTCCTCATCGGCACTGAGCCAGGCAAATATTCTTATCTTTCAGTAGCATAAATTGTGTGCATTAGTCTTTCAACTGTTACAATGTTTTTTTATAAATGATTAGTTAAACTACAACTAAGAATATTTCTCGGAATTATATAAATTTTTAGCTGTCTGACAAAATTGTTTTCAAATTTTACTATTAACGTTTCTGTTTATCAGGAGTGTTTAGTGCATAACAATTAAATAATTGAACCTTGATCCCCTTAGCCAATTTACCTTCATATTTTACAAATAAAAATTCCCATCAACACATAATAATCTTGGATCTTAGGCTTCTTATAACCTTGTTTATCTCTCTATCTTTATTTTAGTAATAATGTTTCTTCATAATTTCCAAATATGTGCCTTACTTTCGAATAAATGGTTTCATTCTTGTATTTCTCTAATTTTTATTGAGCATTCCTTTAATATTAAGACCTGAAACAAATGGCACTCTTAATTGGACAAGTCAACGAACTATAAAATTTCACTGAGGGTTCTGTGAAATTAATTCCTAAATTCAATTTTCAACTTGGAGAACTACATAATTTTCTACTTGACATTGAATATAAATCAAATGCAATGTAATACAATGAAAAGAATTTTTTTATCATAAATAAAAGATTTTGCTAAAAATATTTAGTTGAACTTGTGCTGATAATTGAACTACTAAAAAAATTAAATTGTTGCCTGTTATAATGTATATTTTCAGGAAATTCTGAATTTCAACTTCCACTTTTTAGTTATTTTGAAACTAATGATAGTGAATATATGCTTGCGTTTACTTGATATTGATAATGAAACTAATGATAGTGAAATATTAACAACATAAATGTCCTGAGAAACTAAGTGATTTTAGTGAATACTCTGGAATTGTAGACTTATCGTCAGAATGGATTTGATAGTAAAAATTTGCTGGAATGTCTGTTGTAAAGGCGATAATTAAGGGCAAATCCCAAATCGATAGATTGTTGAAGCGTCGAATATAAAGTTACGAATTATATCCTTATCATTAATATAATTTTAGTTTAGAGCATGCAAGAATTTAAAATTTTCTGAAGTGAAAATTAAATTGTTATTTCATTCAGATTTTTCCTAATTAAATCTTATTAGAAGGATTAAAGAAATAAAAATACCTTTGTATCCTACTTTTATGGCCTTGTATACTATCGGACATGCTGAATCGTAATGGATTGAGTAGTATTGTTGATTTTTCTGTATTTAACCCTTAGACAAGAGGTCATTATTAAGAAATGAAAACACATGAAAAGCAAGCATTTATTCAGAACCGATTTAAGTTAGAAAAAAATTAAATTTTCATAATTTTTAACTTCTTGCTTAAAGAGAAGTATATTTAAATTTCAACCAATAAAATTTAGTTTTCTCTCATCTATAAATTCTAATCCTTAAAATTAAATTAATATCTTATTTTTCTCCTATCGAATTTCAATCTGTATTTTCATATTTTACAAACTGATTTTTTTATTTAGCCTTTTGTCTTTAAAAAAAATTAAAATTTCTCCCATACTAGGCCCAGCATGCCTTCCATGTGATCTTCCAGTAAATTTCCATACATATCTAAGAAAAAGTTTAGAATATTAAGGCATTTTCTTGTTTCATGGGTAAGTTTGAAGATTCTTATCGTTTATTTATATTATGGCGCAAGTAATTTATTTATACTTCATTTTTATATTTTGGGTTTTTATATCAAAGGTATATATTTTTTTAACTGCTCTTTTACCCTTCACCATATATATTACACAGAATATAAAGAAAAATAATTTTTGTAGCAATTTTGGATTCTGTCTCACTCCACCAAATATTCACAATATTTTAATGTTAAAAAAGCGGAATTACCTCAAAAATAACAAACCGATAACTTCAAAATTTAAACGATCATTTAAAAAATATATAACCTCGAAATCAAATGTTAAAAGGAACTCAGAACTAAAAGTTCCCATTCATTGAATAATAACGGCGACTTTTTTTTCTCCTTTTTCAAAACATTTTTTTAAAATAGCGTCTGTCTTCATTTTTTATGCGTAATTCTTGTTACATAAAATTTAAAAAGATCCGAGATAAATATATAAAGATTTCCATGTCAGTTTTGAAATTGTGGCATTATACATTTAATCCTTTACTTGAAATTGAAGCCCCATTTCATCTTAATTTTTCATTGAAGAAAATCGATTGATATATCTTTTTTCTTTATCTTACCATAAATCCTTCATATGATGGATAATAAAAATTCTCATTTCTTTTTATTTCAAAGATAAAATCAGTGAATAAGTTGTTATTCTTTCTTTGCTTGCGGTATCTTTATAGAAATTTCCATGATAGTGAAATGGGCCTCAGTAAATTTCTATTCCATGTATAAAAATGAGCCCCTTATATTTTTTCATTATTTTTTACGTACTTTTAATGATTTGTCGAAAAAGCTATAATAATACATCCCTGTAAATTGTATTTTTCCTCATAGAATTTTTAGATATCACTGACTGGTGTATAAAGGGGGAAATAAATTACGAAATTGCGGTTTCATCATTTTTTTCATTTAATAAAGAAAACTGAAAGATTATATCTTGCTCTTATATTATTTAAAAAACTAAAATTTTATTTCCTAGAACATTCGAAAAAAATTAAATGTAATTTAGAACAGAAAAATTGACATTTTAATCAAACTTTAATCTATTAAAATAAATCGATCCGAACTTGAATTATTTGTCATAAAGTAAATAAGTATCTGCCATTATAATGGAATATTCTTTTAAACTTTTTATTAAAACGTATGTTTAAGGATATTCTTTATTTAATAATAAACTTGATATTTCATTAAAAATTTATTTTAAATACATTTCTATTAAGTAACTTTAGTTAAAAAATTTTATTCTTTGAAAATATTTTTTTTAAATAACATTAAAAAATGTGTAGCAATAGGTTAAAACTGATATCACTTTGCTTTTTAATGGTCCACAGTCTAATTTATTTTCATATATATATATATATATATATATATATATATATATAGTTTCAACGAATCTCGCAGTGGTTATGTATATCTTATTTTAAATTTTTAGTTAAATTACTCTGCATAATCTTTAGTTTCGATCAAAGCTCAAATCTTTTCTTTCTACTTATATGGAGAAGAAAATTAAATGAACTTTCCGTTTTTCACTCTCCACAAATGTTTCTAAAGTAAAATTTTCATTTCCTAAATTTTTAAATTATTTCTGTAAATCTGTAGTAAAATTTTTTAAAAATAAGTATTACTTATTTTTAAAATTTAATTTGCGAAAGAATGCTGACTAAATAAAATACTATTAAATTTGTTCGAGAAATTGATGGAACTGTCATGTAGACTTTAATAAGTGTCACTGCATGTAAATGACCTATGAAGCACATCCTGTAACATAATATTGTACAGTATTGCGCGATATTATATATTAAACAATATTTCACAATATTAATCAATACTATGAATACTGAGCCATATTGCACAATATTTATGGGCTACTAATGCAATTCCTTTTAAATTTTAACATTTTAAATTTCGTATGTTCAGCCAAACTTTTATATTTTGCGCATAAAATTAATAGTTTGTTTTTCTGTAAATCTTTGGCAACATGCATTTAATGAATCGGATATTAACCAAGCAAGATTTTAAACAAAATTTAACTGGTTAATAAAATGATGACATACTCTACAAATATTTTCGCTCCTTTTTAAAATTCGAAATTAAAATTTTTTAGTTTATTTTTATTTAAACTCAAATTAAGCACAAGTAAGATTAAAAGTCTAACTAAGAAAAAATGTTCAAAGTATATGTGATATAAGTTATTAATGCATTACCATAATGAACCATGTTAAATGTAAATTAAAGTTCAATCATGTACTTTCAAAAACCGTAAATGTTGAACCGTGGCTTAAAGAGTGAGGGTGATTACAACTGTTTTTAGTGATCTCAACGTTTTCTAGATATTTATTTCGTAGGGAGGAAAAAACTTTTTCCCTTTTCTACAACCACTTTTGCATTAAAAAAAAAGAAGGCATTTGTCATTCCCCATCAAAAGCAAAACGATATAAGCTCCACTCTTTCGAAAACAAAATTGTCGCTTGTAATGGAGAGATGAAAGAAAGAAAATAGGTTCAGCCGATACTTTTTACCCTCTTCTTGGTTTTCATTATTGGAGGCTTCTCGAAAGAACTGAATATCGATTTCGTTGAAGGGAGTGAAATTTCTAAAAAAACCTTACACACTTGCTTTTATGTGAATTTCAGCTCTGCAAGATGAAAGGGTTGAATATAATTTTCTTTCGTTTAAAATGGAAACATTTTTACCATTTAATTTAAAATTGTAGCTTAAATGATTGTCTTTAAACAAATGAGGAGCAATGTGCATTGGATATAGAGAAGATTAAAACAATGCATTGGGAGATGTAATCTATCTCTGGATGCTTTAATGACTCAATGAATTATTTTAAAAGTTCCCCATTGTCTGACTACAGTTCTATCAATATAAAGAAGTTCAAATGTTTTGTTTCAGTTTAATGCTTCAATATTTAATATCCAAATCGGGTATTTTCCTGTACTTGCTTTTGCAGTTAATTATCAAAGATTTTTGTTTATTGCAGACATTTGTAATGGCATACAAGGATGCAAATGTTTTAAAAGTACGTTTCAAAAAATTATTAAATTGTTATTACTTCCATTTCGAATGTACACTCAGTGTTTTATATTGAGAAATATTCCCTTATTTTCAAAATATATGTATATTTAGCAATTTCATTAAATTTATTAATCTTGTAACTTTTCAGTTTTGAAAAAATAACCCGTTTAAATATTCTCCCCTTAACCCTGACATCTTTATTATATAGCAAAATTAATAAAGAAGGTACCTAAGATTCCGTTGGTTTATTGGATGCAAGATTCGATAGAGATCTACAATCTTGGTCTGTATGGAAGTATTCTCCCCTTAACTCAAACTCTCACAAAAGGGCTCGTTTCTTCGGCACCTTTATTATATGATAAATAGAATGCATTTAAGATGTCATTTACTTATTGGATGCAAAATTAATAATCTTAATAACAGATTCCAAAATTTATTCATTTAATTTATTACGCTTCTGTTCTATTTTCAGATGTATAGACTAACGTTCCAGGATTTGGTAAACTAAAAGAAAAAAGCCTACCAAAATGAAAAAAAAAATAACATAGACCAATAATATTGAGGAAAATTAGATATTTATGCCATGTATTAATTTTCATTCCTTACCTTTGGCTCATCACAATTTGGTATGTTTTTACTTTATAGACGTTTAGCTACTGGGAGGATTTGATACGAAATTATAAATCTTATGATTGCGATGCTAATGTAGAAAAATAAATTTCACTTTTCTAGCTTCTAGATGTTTTAAGTTATCGCTTACTCAAGCAGATAGGAAAAATTCTAGACAGGAAATATGGTTGTGGGGAGAGGAAACTCAAGGAAACCAAAATTTTGAAATTAATTCAAATTCAGTCAATCGCATTTTATTCCATTAAATTACATTATCCTTTTCATTCCACCTTAAAGGGGGGAAATATATTATGAATCAATATCTTATCTTTATCAATAAAACATTTGTTTAAGTATTTTAAACGCTTTAGTTTTGTTTACGTCTAAATTGACTGTCTTCTTATGAATTGCTTATTAACTCCAATTAACTTCTTTTCTACCATTTTGCAATGTTGCTATCTTTAACAACCTTAATAAAACTCCCATTCAACAATTCAAAAATTATCATAAGATGAACTTCAGAAATGTAAAGAATGTACTCTGTGATGGCAAAGATAATATCTGAACCAATATCCCAAGTTATCAACTTTGAATTTATTCCATTTTATCATTGTCTTATAAAAGCGATATTAAATTGAAATTGGATCAGGGTTGTATATTATGCATTTTTGGCGAAATCAAGCTCCGCACCTGAAATCTTTGGTTAAGGTGGCTATTGCAAGCCCATCTTGGTTCTGTTTTCTCCAAAATCTTTGCTGCTTTGCATATTCTTATACATTTGCTTTTAAAATATTTTCCTTAGCAGCTGAATTCATCTTTGTATCAGTAAAAATTAAGAATTAATCAAGAAGTCTTTCAGAAAATTAAGATTGTAATTTAACATTAAGTACTTTGGATTTGAACCGGAACTCTTGCATGATTTTGAAGTTCGCCTTGCCGCTTGGGCGGCTAACTTATTTACGTTCTGAAAAAGTATCAGTTTCGATTAGTTAAGATTGGATTAATGATATAGCTTTAATTTTCCTTTCGAGGTACTCATCAACACTACAGTTTCTGTGAAGTTTATCAATTTCAGTAATAAATTCCTTAACATATTTTTGTTCAAGCAGACTAATGAATTTAAATCGGGAAATAAATTCAAGAATCTCCGAAAAAGTCTAAATTTTTTAGACACAGATGAGAAAAGATATTATTGATTTTCAATTACTTCCTTTAAAGTTTTCTCGACATTTAAAATTGCATTTCAGCATAATTCAAATTGTTTTTTTTTATTTTTACTATTAACCAGTTCCTTGACACGCAGTGAGGAGAGCAGTTTTGTCACGGATTGAGTTGCCGTGTCGACATTTCAACATCTCATACAAGAGAATAGACACTGAAGAAATTGATATTCGAGCTTTATTTGAAAACGACGTAAGATATCTTAAATTATTTGCATAATTTTAGTAGTAATTTTGTAGGGTGAAATTAATTGTATCAAAACTTTTCTGATGTTTTTACACTAAATAAGAAAAATAAAGTAAAACCTTTTATTTAAAACTTTTAAGGCTAATTAAAAAATATTTTTAATTAAAACAAATATTAGCATATGAATATGGGGCTTTATTGTATAGTAATTGTATAAATTTTGTAATACTAGCTCCATTTTGATTGTAACTTTGATATTTGTAAATTAAGTTTACCAAAATTTTATCCAATTTCTTGCTTTTCGAAAGGAATCCATTTCAATTAAGCTTATCATAAATTCTAAAATTTATTTTTAATTTTTTTTTTTTGAAATATTACTTAAATTGTTTGAATTTCAATTTTCTTTCATGAACAAAATATTGGACATTTGTGACAACTGGTGTTTATGTATTTGTGACAACTGGTGTTTCAGTATGTAAAGGTGCTTTAAGAATATCTGATTAAATGGTTAAGGTATAAGAGCACATTCAGAGAATTTTATTGAAAAATATTGTATAGACATAGCTTAACCAAAATTCTGGGCTCTCAACGCTCAAAATTAGTAATAGAAAGTCAATATTTGAACTAAACAAAACTTTTTTTGAAAATTGGCATTTAATAGCGTAAATTTAAGGAAATTCTGTAGAACGTGATTTACTACACCAAAAATTTTACTCTCATCTGAACAAAACTTAAACCAAAATAAACTACATAAATTTCTCTGGAAAAATGAAGAACATTTGTAGGGTTTGAATAATAAACAAATTTTAGAATTAATCAAAGATTTAGCATGAAATGTTTAGTAAATTTATGACGCTATTATTCAAAAAATAGGCTGCAAATTTAAAACTATTAACTGAATCTAAATTTCTTAATTCCATAGAAACTAGTATAAGGACAAAGTCCGCCAATTTTCATAGCTTTATGACAATTACATTTTGAGCTTTGTTATTTGAAGTGAGCAAAACATAAATAAAAATTAGTTTTGAGGAAAATGCATTTGAAGTATATAGTAACATGTTTTGATAATAAATTATGTGTGTGCATGCTTAAAATTCACTACATTTATACATTACCCCTTCTTACTTCTAAACTTTGTATAGTTGTCTTTTTTAATTTTTTTTTCTGGCCATTTTTGCCTTTCGCTCTGAATGCCGCCTAGATTACTTTATTCTTTGCCGCGTTCAGAAAATGCTCTAACTTTATTTGCACTAGGATATACTTCAATAACATTTATTATATTTATTAATCCTATAAAATCTTTATTAAATTGTATTAAACATAAATGCCCCAAATCTGAGCATAACAAAAATATCTTTAGGTACTTATTTCCACAAAACACCGTTGAAACTTTTAATGGGATTTTGCATTTTGAATTACATAAAATGTTCCGTATTTAAAACTAAATTTATATTTATACAAATTTAACAGGTTTTAACACGTTAAATTTAACATGTTTAACATTAACACATAACTTCCGGTAAATTAAATGGCCATTTCCTGCCTACCAATCATTACGAAAATATCTAGTTCTTGATATAAAATATCTGGAAAATATCTAGCCTTTTTATTAATGTAGAGATGAAAGTAAATTTGTTTTTGATAGCTCAAAGCCTGGTCTATAGAATAAAAGAGCTTTTTTAATGTCATTTGTGAAGAAAATTGATGTTTTCAACGTATTTGGATATCTGAAATCTCTTCTGATATTTCAGATGTGAAAATATTAAATTTTTTGGCATATAAAATGTAACAAGTTTAAGAATTCATATTGCAATGGATAAAAACTTTACTATCATAACTTGATTGATTTCTTTGCTTTAAACTGTTTGGCTCTCGTATCTAAATTTTTGATACTTTGTATTAGTTCATCTAAAAATTATTCTGCGTTTTCATTGTTTTATACTTTTCCGATTAATCAATATTATAAGAATTAAATTTTTTATCCTGCTAGACTATTTTATTTTTCACTCTTGATTTGGGTCAACGTATAAATATCTACTTAAGCTTGCTTTATTTAAAGTTATTAGAATATTAAAGTATCATATTGTATATTGAATAAACTTAATAAATCGATATTACCAGTAGTTTGGCCACTATGGTAGGAATCTATGACGTTTTGGTTTAAACAATTTAAAAATTAATGTTTTAAACAATTTTGAACAAATGTCTACTTCTGCATATATATATTCTCAGAGTGCAAAATAGTTAATTTTAATAACATATTATTTCAATTTTCATTCAATAAATTTTGTAATTTTTTAATTACATTAATCTTTAAAAAATTACAATGTGTGTGCAAAAAATTACAAAATTATGTGGCGATTACATTTTAATTTGAATGAAATATTTAAATTAAAATTTAAAGTTTTAATTTGAATAAACAATAAATTAATATTCCTTGTCACTTAATATTGATTACTATTAATGTAAGAATTTAAATATAGTAATAGAATCCATTATCTTTTAAGGCTCATATATATATATATAGATCAATACAAAAAAATAGTTCCAATTGACACTTACGAAAACAAATTTCTGAGATTTAAATTCTGTAAATCACTTGACCTATGAGAATTGCCTCAGTACTAGATTAAGTACATATATACATTCTCGAAACAGAAAATAATTGTTAATTATTAAATCAATACTTGGGAAAACTTTGAATAAACGCTTAAAGATGAATTTTTTTATTCTGGCTTGTTAGGCTAGACACTGTACAATATGAGCCAATACTTATTCCTTTTCCCCCTTAATTGAAAAATTAAATCAAGTGTCGCGCACTGATTCACGAAACTAAAACAGCTTCTGGGTTTAGTACGAAAAAAATGTCAGTATTACCAGACTTTAAATTGTTATCATTATTTTCTTTAAAGATGCGGTTTAATCAGCAAGCGGTGGCCTGGTGGTAAGGGTCTCGGCTCGTAAACCGTAGGATTTCAGGTTCGAGATCGGATATCGCCGAAGAACCATTGTGCAAAGGGGACGGTAAGGTTAAATCCGTCAAGTCAAATGTCTTCCCGCTAATGTTGCGTGCAGTGAAGAGCGGGTTCTAGCTCTATTATCGACCTTGTCTTCAGATCTCGATTCAAAATTATGAAGTCCGTCCCAAAATAGCACTGGTGTTGCTTTATGAACGAATGTTAATATAACTACACTAAACTATTCCAGCTATTTCTAGATTTTTCTGTCCGTTATTTTTTACATACATATTCTTTGAAGGTTATAAGTAAATAAATGAAATCCGAATTTTTAATTTTCGTAATGATTAACAAAGTTTTTCTTTTTTGTTTTTAGTTCCAGGATCTAGCAAGGGACTTTCGCATTTCC
The DNA here is from genome assembly GCA_026289955.1 of Argiope argentata. Taxonomy (NCBI): domain Eukaryota; kingdom Metazoa; phylum Arthropoda; class Arachnida; order Araneae; family Araneidae; genus Argiope; species Argiope argentata. Next base: position 3,722 of record JAOUZG010043376.1, on the reverse strand, counting down.
ACATAAGACACGGTAGTAGTCAAGCATGTTGAGAGTTCAACTGAACTGCAATAACTTCGATAATTGTGAGATCTTTATGACTTTTATTTTCATTCACATTATTCATGAAGAAAAACTAGTTATTTATGTTTCAATGTTGCGTTCATTCCAGATGGTGGAGCAAGAATGCTTGTACCTGGTTTTTTAGCTGTCGCATTGGACTAAGCGTAAGATCACAATTACGCGAATTAAAAAAAAAAACTGAATTTGTGTTCTCGTATATTGACAGGTAAAATTTACATTTAAGCTTTTAAATAGTCTCTTATTCTAATGCATTATGGAAGTTTGAAGGTATCTTAAAATTTTAAGGACGTTCATTTAAAAATATTGTAACTATTTATTAAATATGAAGCATTAAGTCAAAAGTGAGCTAAATTTTTTAATTCCAATAGCCTAAGTGATCCCAGTGAAACAAATATTTCAATATCCCCCATTAAGCCTCCTATGAAGCAGGTTCGAAGTTATTCCTTCGGTAATTGAATCAACTTCATTGAATTGATTTTATTAATTCGTTAAGGTTTCATATGCAGTTTAAAGCTATCTACATTTCTTGTTACCATTAATTAGTAAAGAATTCCTGTAATTTTAAAAATGAATAGAGATTTTGTATTTAGGACATTCCATTTTTCACCCTTACTTTTCAATAACATATCAAAGGACCTGTTGACCCCTTATGCACATTAAGATTCTCGGTTTAATTTCATACGAAAGGAAATTCGATGCATGAATATAGTAGTTGCCAACATTCTGAAGCTATCGTACGAAGAAAATTTAGTGAGACTCTGAATATACGAAATTTAGTATGGCATTGAAAATGTCGGATACCCCGTGTCGTTTCAAATATTTAGAACATTTTGTTCCGAATCTTAAGCTTTGACTCCATTTATTCTGAAAAAGAATTTTTATCTAGAACAATACATACTTCAACATAATTTAGAACACATATTCAAAGGAATTTTTCCCACTTAGATATTAATTTTGTGGAAAACAGGCATATGGGGGTAGGTCAAAGCTAAACACGGTTAACATATTTTACACAGGAGTTGTAAATATAATCGTATGAAGCTTTCAAAAATAAATTAATTTTTAAAAATTCAGTTTTGTAGTTTAGAATTACAGAATAATATTTTCAGTGTCATATGGCGTAAGACGTAGGGTTTCTTTTATATGAGCAGTAGAAATAGTGATCACATCCAGATTTAGTTTCAATTTTATCAGCATATAGATATGGGGCACAGAACACGTATAAAACAAAAATACGAAATACACTCAATACTATCCCATAATCTTCCGATTTTGTCAGTATTCGTCTCAGACTGACCTCTCTCTCACTTCGTTCGTTTCCGACTCCGGGTCTCGCTGATTTCCTATCCTTTTGTTCGTCAGACCCAGAATGTTTTATCCTCACCCTCGGATTTACCTCTCAACATTTCCTCTTCGCTCTACAATCCATTTGCCATAGAATCTCTGGTTGATTTTTTTTCTACGCTTAACCCTTTTCCTTCCGCGTTCTTGCGTATCCCCACAAAAAGTGTTGCTATATGAAATGAGAAGGGTTGAACTCTGAATATATGAAATCTATTACGACATTGAAAATGTCGGATACTCCCTGTAGTTTCAACTATTTAGAGCATTTTGTTCCGAATCTTAAACTTCGGCACCCTTTATCCTGCAAAAGGATCTTGATCAAGAATAATACCCACATCAATGTCATTTAGAACATTGAATTAGAAGATTGTCATTAGAAATTTTTATCCCTTTATATATTAATCTTGAGAACAGGCATGTGGGGATGGATCAAATCTAACTTACACGGTCTAGTATATTTTGTACTGTAGATAAAATAATCATATGGAGCTTTCAAAAATAATTTTTTAAAATTGAATTTCGTAATTTAGAATCGCAGAATAATATTTTTTAGTATGGGTTGAGAAAGCTATTTGTTGCAGGTATTCGGGGGTTACCACCAGAATATTTAGGAAAGTGTTAAGGTAAAATTCATTGAAAGAAAACAAATGATCATTCAAAATAGTGATTAATAGTAGAGGTGTCAGCATTCAAGAGTTTTGAAAATGTTAGTTTTTATGAAATAAACGGAATAAAAATTTTAAATTTAGAATGTTTTTTTAAGAAGAATTAACTTCTATTCATTTATTAAGATATTAAATATTATTGATCGGTTTATATCGATCTCGTAGCCGATTCAAAGTTTCCTTTGGTCAGGTTAAAATTCTAAAGGAATCTGAATTTTGCATCTCATTTGAGGATTCAGGGGAAGCGATACTAAAGTATTATGAAAAAAAAATTGAATCTCGAAGTATAATTATCAGCTTATTACCGTTGCTATCAAATGAAATATTATCGGATACAATTTTATCAATTAGAAAGCAGAAATAAGGAAAATTACAGGATTTCTAAAATTTGTAAGTTTATTACTAACCACTTAATAATCGGGGAACATTTAAAATATATTTTCGAGAGTGATTTTTTCCCCTTAATATTGACCAATCAATTTGCTACGACTCTAATTTTGACTTTTGGTATAAAAATAAAAATGAATCTGGGAAAAGCGTATGCAATTAGTGTCGCATATATAATTAAGTCTCATTTCTGCATTTCCTTTCCAATTCTGGATGGTTTATTTTCATTATCTTCGTTATTCAATGTGTGCATTTTTATATATTGGGATGAGGAATATGGGAGCAATTGTGGATTGTTCGACATGCAAGCATCTGGAAAGTGGCAACATATCTTTAATCTGTCTTTCACAAAAACTGAAAAAATAAATTGTCGAAAATACCTAATATCGCTTTTATGTAACTGTTACAATTCAATTATTATAGAACTAAATAGTTTTAAAAATTCCCGAAGAGTTGATCAATTAAATCTGTCCTTTTTTTTAACATTCCAATTGCTCCTTCTATTTTATATTAACGCCTGTTACTCAACCATTTTATTCAAAATATTTGACATCGTATTTAAATGATTCTTTATGGTTGCAAAAACTTTGTCATATTTAGCTGAAGATGTAATAGATCGGTGAGATACATGGAATAAAAACTTTTTAAAATATGTAGCATGAAACTAATGCTATAATTAATAATCACAAAATCCATAGACTAGGGAAATGGGCAATGTCAAGTAAAACTTCATTAGATGGCAGATGAAATATGAAACCTCTAAGATGTGAAAGTGGGAACTATTGCAAGTTGGGACAAAAGGTAATAGAATACAGGGCAGTGTACAGGGTGATAAGTTGTAGAATGAATGGTGCGTGGAAAGTAGAAAGATTGCATTTAGCGGTATGTGGGGTAAGCAAAGGCATTTTGTTGGAAATATATGATAATTGTAAATACTTTGGCAAGAGGCGTCAGAGAAATTGGTGGGCAAGTTGGAAAATATTATTGGTGGCGTGTCAGTAATGAAGGTGGATGGTAGAAAGAATTGATTGGAAGAGTGAGAAAAATGAAGGAAGAAGATTGAATGTCTTTTGTTTTATGGTAAGTGGAAATAATAGTAGAGAGTGGAGGCTCCTTTGAATGGTGGCGTACGGCGAATGATTGTGGATGGTAAAGGTTCGGAGAATGGTGGCGTGCGGGAAAAATAGAAAATGGAATGTCTTTTGGATGGTGGCGTGTGGGAAATGAATGGGGTGAGAGGAATGTCCTTTGGCTGGTGACGAG
>JAOUZG010043370.1:2346502-2370131 GCA_026289955.1 Argiope argentata | reverse complement strand
CCGAGCTAGAAAAGTTTTTGATAGAATTTTTTGAATAAGCATTTGAAAATCGAAACCTATTTATTGCAACATTTCGAAATGTTCGAACATATTTAGAAGCTAATATAGATTTGAAAACTAGAACATTTGGGAACTCATGAACAACTTTATTTTCAAGGTGAACTTTCGAAAATGTTGAACTTTTTATAAACATATGAATTTGCAATTTACAAAAATTAGATTTCCTTTTAGAATTATTTAAAACTTGAAGTAATTAATGAAACTTTTGAAATATTAATTAATGGTTGGATTTCTGAAACTAGCATCCGGGTTATTTTACAAAACGAAACTTGGATTTTTATACAACTTGAATTTAGAAGTTTAGAATATTTGATTTTTATGAAAGTTGAATTTAGAAGTTTAGAATATTTGATTTTTATGAAACTTGAATTAGAAATTTAGAATATTTGAAATTTAATGATTGTATACTTTTGAATATTTATAGATACTGAATTTTGAATGTGTTTCTTTTTGAAATTGAAAGTGTCTAAAAATTGAAGTGTTGGGAAATAATTTATAATTGAAATAGTATGCTTAGTTTAGTAAAATTGAGTATTATTTGAATATTTAAAATGTCTGAACTACAATTCGAATTGTTAAAAAGGAAAAGTAAATCTCTACGCACAGCGGTAACGAAAGCCGTAAACGATTTAGAAACTGAATTATCTAACGAACAATTAAATTCTGAAAAGCTAGAGGAATTTTCGCTAATTCTTAGTTGTAAATTTGAACAATTGGCTGTAGTTGTTCAACAACTCTAGCCCCTTTTTAATACAGACAACTGAGGAAGAATTTCAAACTGCACAAGAATAGAGAGATAAAGTTTTTACTTTGTCTGTTCCGCACGAAAAAAAAAATTAATCATGTTACTAAGTTAAACTTCAATAATTCCTTATTAGTAGAAGACTCGGCTTCGGCTGTTTCAACAGAAAAATTTCATCCCCAAAATGTTGAAAGTATTAAATTTAAAATACCCAAATATCATAATACCAGATTTCTTGGCGATGATGCCTCACATTTTGAGTATTAAATTTAAAATACCCAAATATCATAATACCAGATTTCTTGGCGATGATGCCTCACATTTTGGAGCAGCTTTGAAACGGCTGGACAAAACAATGACTCATTAAATAAAGTCGACAAATTTAATTATTTGAAAGCTCATCTGGAAGCCTCCGCATAGAATAATGTAGAAGGATTTCCTATTTCAGCAGCTGCGTACGATGAAGCTGTGAAGTTATTGAAAGAACGATTTGCCAGTACTGAAGTATTGGTTCAAGCTCATATGTAAAATATTATCTCTACCACCATTAAAAGATTCTAACGACACTCGTTCCTTCCGACAATTTGTTGATAACTGTAATGTTCTATTGAGAAGTTTGGAATCTTAGGGTATTTCAACCTCACAATATGGAAACTTCTTGTGTCCAATAATAATGAAACTTATTCCGGCTGATTGACTTTTAGAATACAATAATCAGATGAGCAAAATTACGGTTCTAAAATTGATGAACTTTTGCCTTCATTACTCATGCTTCAGCATCCAGAGAGAAAACTCAATTAATAAAACAAATAAATCGCGTATTGAATTGCGTAATCGAGAAATGGAATTTAAACCCCAAGATCACTAAAATTAAAGAATACATCAAAAAAATATCTCAATTTCTAGTTACTTCACGCAATGAAAATAGAAACAAAACGAAATGCAGCTGTGCCTTTAGAGAATCGATGACTTACTGTATTAGGAATTACTGTGAATGTGCGACGACAGATCTTTCTCTTCGGGAAAGAAAGAATATTTTATAGCGAAAGGGTTGCTGTTTTAATTGCCTTGAAATAGATCGGCATCTTAGTAAAAATTTCCACATAAAATAAAACTAAATGTGAACTTTGTTCAGGATTACATAATAGTTTTTTGTGTTTTAGACAACAACACATAGAAAGAACAAATCTGATTCAGACAGATTCGACAGACCTACAGTGGGACAAACAATTGAGGATACACCTTACATTTACTTGATAAATCCAACTTTCAATCGAAATAACACATTAACTAGAAGTGCAAATGCGCTTTTATTTTCACAAGTAACAAAAGGGTTAATTTACAGTAAAAATAACGGAAATCAACAAAAAATATGTAAAATTAAAAATTTCACAAGTATTTGAAATAAACATGGGCAGATCTTTACCTCAAAAAATTGAGGATACACCAATAAAATTTGTGTGACATACCACATACAAAGACAGTGTCAATATTTGGTTGCATGTCCTTTGGCCTTTATAATGTCCTCCGAACGTCTTGGTACCGATTCGACAAATTTTTGGTGGTATGTGGAGATACTTTATCCCATTCTTCTTGTAACACTTGTTTTAAATAGGCTTTGTTCCTAATTTGGTGTTTTTGGGCTGCTGTTTCGAGTGTGGCCCACAAATTTTCTATGGCATTGATGCCAGGGGACTGTGGTGGTGTGTGCAATTGCTGTTTACAATGAAAAAGACATCACATTTTGAAATTACGTGCCGTATGTTTGGGGTCATTGTCTTGCTGGAAAATAAAATTTCCATTTAAACCCAATTTTTTTCACTTTCTTTAAGATTGTTGTTGAGTATATCTGTATAAAGCTGATGATCCATTATGCCATCTATAAAAACTAAATTTCCTACACCATTTGAAGCCATACAACCCCAAACCATGACGGAGCCACCACCATGTTTAACTGTAGGACGTATATTTTTTAGATCCAAAGCGGTGTTCGGCTTTCTCCAAGCGGTGCGACTGCCATCACTTCCAAAAATGTTGAATTTACTTTCGTCACTAAATATAACTTTCTTCCAAGAGTTATCTGTCTTCAATTGATGAGTTTTTGCAAATTCCAAACACTTTTTCTGATTTTGTAATCTTATGAAAGGTTTCTTTCTAACTACTCGACTGCTATATCCAGCATATCTAATCACATTTCTGACAGTTTCGGCACTTCTTCTACTGCCCATTATTCGAGAAGTTTCTGCAGCTAGTTTGACTGCGCTTAGTTTAGGATCAATCTTGATATCTTTCAAAATTTTCTTTTTGGCTACATCACTCAGAATACTTTTTCATCCTCTTCCACTTTTATTTTCAATTAATCCATCGCTTTTAAATCTTCCAATGATTTTCTGGACACACGAGTGACTTCTACTGACAATTTCAGCTATTTCACGATAAGATTTTCCTTCCTTAAATAACCTTCATATAAATTTTCTTACGTCAAAACTGTTATCTCTCCGAGGAACCATTTTCCCTTTAAAATCACGACTTTAAATTCACATAACCAACTTCAAAAGACAAAAGTAGCATTCGAAAAGGTTTAAGATTAAATTGGCCAAACTTAGACTTTTATAGTAGCGAGCAGAAAAAAAATCTAGTGGTAGTTAAACAAAAATTTCATTGGTGTATAGTCAATTTTTTGAGGCAAAAATCTGCCTATGTTTATTTCAAATACTTGTGAAATTTTTAATTTTACATATTTTTTGTTGATTTCCGTTATTTTTACTGTAAATTAACCCTTTTGTTACTTGTGAAAATAAAAACACGTTTGCACTTCTAGTTAATGTGTTATTTCGATTGAAAGTTGGATTTATCATGTAAATGTAAGGTGTATCCTCAATTGTTTGTCCCACTGTATATATATATATATATATATATATATATATATATATATATATATATAATTTGCTGAACCGACATCGTACTGCCCTTTCCCTTATTGGCCTTTCGTAGTTTAATAAAAAAAATTAAAAAGGGGGGGTCGCATTATTTATTTTATTTATTTAATTATGCCTTAATACTAAACTACGATTACTTACAAAAATAAGTTTTCTATTTCGCACATTGATATACTTAAGTAATAATATGATTATACTTTTCATTCAATGCTTTATGGTCCACGATATTTTTTTTGTTTGATTACTTGGAGCGTAAACAAATAAAGCTGACGCTTTTCCAACGCGGAAGTAAGCAACGTACAACCGTCCATGAGAGAAGCATGGGTTTCAAGATAAATAAAGAACTCAACGATTGACACTGGGATTTATTTATGATCATAGCGAAAGCAAACCGCACTGGAAATTGCAGTCGTTTAAATTCAAATAGTACATCAGTCGGTACCATTAGGATGCGAGGTATCAACACATCTTCTACCTTATATTTTCCCTTTAGAATAGTTGCTTCGATAACATTGTTCAATAATGTTTTTACTGCTAGCCGTGTATTATTTCAAAGACGCGATGGGTTGATATTTCGTGACATTATGACCACCGATCCTAATTTAATTTGAAGATTATGAGGCGGTAATCCTGTGAAATCCAGTGAGTTTAAAAATTCTGGTGGATAATTGACACCATCATCTTGGTTCATTGCACAATCAACTGATTTCTATGTTCTTAATTCACCGACAATTTCATTTTGAATGACACACAAACCCTTCTTTGGTTTTCTTTCTTTCTATTTTCTTTCCTTTTTTACTTCTTTACTTTTATTTCCCCTTTCTTATTCTTTTTTTCTTCCCTGCCCAAACTTTACTTTGGGCAGGCATGGATTAATTATCCATACAGCCTAATCAACTTAAAGACATATTAAAGATAATCCTAACACACATTCAATCAATTTCAGTGATTGGTTTAGTTCGTTGAAGTGCAACTGTTCCTATTTAAAATATTAGTGCATCGAGAGTATTTTATTAAATTTGACACACAGAGTACAGTATTAAAAATTTTTAATTCGTAATTGATCAGAGCATTTAGCGACCAAATTACAAAATATGTAGATATTTCTTTAGATCATTTTAATTGTACTAAATAATATTTGTCCCGATTACTAAAGATTCACAAATTGGCCGTTGGGCCCGGATTTGAATGAATACTCTACATGAATTAAACAATTTTGCTATTATGAAGTTGATTTATTGAATTAATAATATAGATACTGTGAAATAGAAAACTTTATCTTGCGTTTACTTGTTTAAAAAGTATATTTATTTATTTCATTTCAAAGAATCGCGAGCTGAAAATAACATTTTTCTGGATTTAATTAGCTGCAAAAATTTCAAAAGAATGCAAACAGAATCGTTTGAAAAAATCTGTCAAAAACAAGTTAAGCCTAACATTGTTAGCGTGGGAAAAAAATTGAAACCTTATTCATTTGATAATTACTTATTATTATGACTTAAAACTATTTTTAAAAAAACATTGTACTTAAAACTATAAGCATACACAAAAAATATACACAACTAACCTTTTACAGCGTGTATATGAAGAAAAACAACATAGCAAACCAATTGTGTCCGTTTAAATAAAGTTGTCAACACTATGATCACAATGCGCATGCGTTAAATTTCACCACCAGTCAAGACATTGAAAATGCAATTATTTTTTACATCAGTTCCGCAGATTTGACATTTTTTAATTTCCTTTATTCTGTTTTATTTTAAATCAAAAGTACTTCAGGATGAACATGAAAGGTCAATTAATTAACGATGTTTAATTTTAAAGGCAATAAGTGCAATGAAAATAAACAGAATCGTTTGAAATAATCGGCCGTAAACATGTTAAGTTTAACCTCATCAGTATTAGAAAAATAAATCCTAAAACCTTTCCCATTTCGCGGTGGGGGGAAGGAGGTTATTTTGGTCGGAAAGTTAGTTTTTAATTAATAATTAAAATTCTATATTTTGTAATGGACCGAATTGTGAATCTAAATCATTTTCGAATCGACTCGAACAGACAAAAAAATTTCATCAAAATTGGTCCAGTCGTTTAGGAGTTCAGTCACATACACACACACACAGAAGAATTATATATATATATATATATATATATATATATATATATAAATGCAACTCGAAAAGCTTTGCTAAGCGCAAAGCTGGAGAACGGCTTGACCGATTCGGCTAATTTTTTTTATATATATATTTTCGTTAAGACATAAGGATGGTTCTTATGGAGAGAAAAAATTAAAAAACTGCGTGGAAAATAGTTAAAATGGCACTTTTCTTACTTTCCCGCCAAAAATCTTCATTTCCTTCCCCCACACCAACTGAGTTAGATAGCAGGAAGTAATAAATTATAATTTGTTTAGAAAGAAATGCGCGAAGTCAATTGGTTTTCATTCATAGATAACGGGATGTTTAAAAAAGAAAGAAAATAGTTGCTTTTATTATTAGTCTGTATTGATATTTAATCTATGCCTGCTGAAAATAAAGTCTGGGCAGGGAAGAAAAAAAGTAATAACAAAGGGAAAAAGGGTTTGTAGAAAGAAAAGTAGGGAAGAAAAAAAGGATAGAAAAGAAAAGAAGGATGTGTGTGTCGCCATTATTTCGTCTGTGCGAGGCATTTTCCAAGCTGTTTTTAAGCTTTTGTATCTCCTGAAAATCAATTGTGTCTTTATTTGTTTAGTGTGTTTACATTTATGAAAATTTGAATCTCATTATTCTATAAAAACAGAATTTTAGACCTTTCCCTCCACCATTTAAGTAAAATATCAATTCCGGGACAATCATTGCTCGGATAGAAAGAGAAAGATGAGTAGTACAGTGAACAGATCATCTGAAGAAAATAATAATAAATCTAATATATAAAATTCTCGTGTCACAGTTTTCGTTGCCATACTCCTCCGAAACGGCTTGACCGATTTTGATGAAATTTTTTGTGCTTATCCGGTATCTATGAGAATCGGCCAACATCTATTTTTTTATCCCGAAATATCAATTAGTTCAGGAGAAATTAATTAAAACCCCTTAATTTCTGTGAAATTAAAACCTGTAAAGTTACTTTCCGAGTGAAACCCGACCTTCCGGAGAAGCGATCGCTCATGAGTACCTTTTCGTCCAGTAAAACCGCGTTTTTAAAATTGCCATCGTTACGCGTCCGTTCAACTTATACTCAATATCGCTGTGGAATCGGATGGACTTTTTATCGTTGACCACGGAGATATAATTTATTTTACGAAATGTCGACACAAAAATTAAATATCGATTTTTTTTAAAAAGGTCCATTTTGGCGGGTCTATTTCTTGAACGGCCCTGTAAAATAGACGCTTAGCTGGAAAAATACAGAAAATATGTTTCCTGAAAGGCAATACGATATAGTATTCTGCAATATAATTTAAAAAATCGAATTTTTAAAACTGAATTTTTGACGAATTTTTTAACGAAGAGGCAAAATTTCGCTTTAATATTGAATTACGCCGAAACTTTTCAAGATAACTCAATCAAATTTTTTTTTCATAAAATTCGATAAACTTTTCAAAATCGTGTGAAAGATTGAAAAAATCTGATAGAAAATTGCGCATTTAAAAATTATTTTGTCGTTTATTGGGTTTCCCTCTTCAACATTACAAATCTAATCCATTGATAAATAAAAATGAGACTAAATTTTTTTTTGTATAATTTGGCATTGCTTTGGCACACCCTGATCAATTTTGAAAACAATCCTGCAAAAATTACGCGTCTTATGAATTCATTCCAGTTTTTCCACCTCGCATACTTCACCTGAAAGTTGGGACACCAGTATTGCAACTACGAAACCTTCCTCCACCTAAATTATGCTATGACACCAGACTACGAATGACTAGACTTAATAAGTATGTAATCGAAGCTACGATTATTACTGGATGTGCTCGAGGAGTGTTGGTTTTAATACCCCGCAGTCCACTAATTCCGTCGAGCTATCCTTTTGAATTTAGAAGATTGCAGTTTCCCGTAAAAGTTTGCTTTGCAATAACCGTTAATAAGTCACAAGGACAGAAATTAAAAGTAGTAGGGATCAATTTAAGAGGAGAATGTTTTTCAAACGGCTAATTTTATGTAGCTTTCTCCCGAGTCAGTTCATCTAGCAGCTTAATGAATTTATCAACAGAAAAAAAAACTCCAAAAAATGTTGTATACAAAGAAGTTCTTGCTTAAACACAGGTATAACAATAAAATGTAGATGGCCTGCGTTTGAAAAGAAAATAACTACTTTAAAAGCATCCTTAAGGATCGGTAAGGACAAGGGCATATATATAAGGAATCCAGGGGCGCTGGGACCCTCCCAAAATTAGGAAAAAATTATAGACAATAAGTAATTATTATAGAGGAATTTCGTAACAAAGTGCACGTAGCACTGTTATCCCCCACTAATTCCATTACCCGAGCAATGCCGGGTACGGGAATGCTAGGAAATTATTTATTACTAGGAAATTATTTTTATGGCAAAACAACGTTTGCCGGGTCAGCTAGTAATACTATAAATGAATTATATGATTATCAAAATTTGTTTGGTTTAAAAATATTTTGGTGAAAAACCTGTTATGAGACACAGCTACATAAAATATTAGCGAGCAAACTTTGGCGAGCATTAATACTGGCGAACCGACTGGTCGCCAAAGGCGGCTAGTATATATATATATATATATATATATATATAGATAGATAGATAAAGAGAGAGAGAGAGAGAGAGAGAAATTTAAAATACAGTCAGATTATGTACAGGACTATTTATCTTGGCTTAATCATAGAATTTGAAACTTTGTTCAGATTTACAATTTAAATTATCACTAACTATAACATTTACAATCAAGTTGTGCAAGTCAGATGATCTGCTAGTCAAAAGGCTATTTTTATCCATCAAACGAGTTGTTTTAATCATTTTTAATATTAATAGGAAAAACCAAACCATGTTAAATGTAGACAGTTCATAACCATTTTAAACTCATACAACTACTCTAAAAAGGCAAGTCAGAAAGTCCAACAATAAATGTTGTTCCTTGTCTTTTCAGGCAAACAAACAAGACCCAGATGCAGTTGTAGTTAAAGCTGGTCTAAGAGACAAAAATAGAGTCCGGTGTGTGATCCACTCCGATTTAAATGAAGAACATTTAGAATGGGCTGTACAAAAGATCAAGAAGATATTAAGTTGAAAAAAATCGTTAAATAAAATATTACTTTTCCACAAACGCTTTTCATTTTTTCCCCTTTCCCAGAAATTTGGATATGAAAAATTTGACACATATCTTACAGCAATGAATTAAAATTTTTATCAAAAATAAATTAATTCACCATTTTGAATGGATCTGCACCGAATGAAGGTATTGATACGAACCTGCGACGCTAGGGCCAGTAGCCGAGTAACATAGCCCCTATACCAAAAACTGACTTCGGTATCGTAGATGTTATCTGGCTTATGAAGCTAGCGCCACAGATCTGTTGTGGAGGATAGATTACCTTCCCTTAAAGTGTTCAGAGCTTCAAGAAACAATGCTACAGCATTTTTAACAAAGGAACAAGAGTATATTTATTTTATATAATAAAAACAAAAAATAAAAAGATTAACAGAAGAAGTTGGTGTCTCTCTCAAGTTGAGAAAGAAATATTCAGTTCTTGCCGGCCAGATTGCATAGTAGGTAATGATACAACGATATCCGCAGATCTAACAACTTCTGTGCCGACATTCAATAATAATTTAAACATTTACGGCTATTTTATCTGAAGAAAAAAACTAACAATTTTGAAATGGAGAGATTTCAAAAGCTTATCCAAAATTTCTATTGTAATTATTCATAACTTTAATTATTTACCTTCTTTTTCTACTGCATTAACATAATTATTCTGGTCCAAGGATGGAAACAGTAGCTGGAACAATTTTGCATCTAGAAGCATACAAACCAATGAAATTGAAAGCAGCCACCCTTTTGTGTATTTCAGGTTTACTATAAGTTTACCCAAGTGTGTTTAATTTGCAATACAAGATGGATATGCATTGCTATCTATTGTGTAACACACAATTTATAAGTCAATAACTTATTTTAGGATAATGCAACATTAGAATTTTTTCAACCATGTTTCATAAAGAAGCTATACTTCGAAATAATATTTTTGATAATTATTCAATACTACATTGCTATGCGCAACTATCAAAAAAACTAAAGATGCCATGTTGCTAATATTCTTGTTATAAGTTGGGGGGGGAGATGAAAATTTAGAAAATTAGATGTTTTCATTGTTATTCTTATTCTTTGAAATCTGTGTATTTAAAATTGCAGTTTATCATATTTTTTTAATGTTGAACTATAACTATGAAAAATTCATAAAAAAGAAAAATCCATGATTAGATATCCTAAAATGATCTTTCCATAGACAAAATAGTCTAATACAATAGATCCAATGACAAAGACACAATATGAAAAAAAATCCAACTATTATTTGAATTTTGTGAGATACATCAGATCAAATTTATGTAACAGTCATAAAGTATCAAAATTGGATCAAAATTTTTCTTCATATCAGAAGAACAAACTTTGAATGGAATACAACTACTTTAATATGGTAAAAAATATCAAATAAAATATATGATTAATTGCATTTTTATTTCAGCAGTTTTATTCTTAACCAGCCGCCTTTGGCAACCAGTCGGTTCGCCAGTATTAATGCTCGCTATAATTTTCATATAATATTTTATGTATCTGTGTCTCATAACAGGTTTTTCATCAAAATATTTTTAAACCAAACAAATTTTGATAATCATATAATTCATTTAGAGTATTATTTTCTTAAGTTGTTCTGTTCATTGTACTACTCATCTTTCTCTTCCTATCCGAGCAATGATTGCCCTGGAATTGATATTTTACTTAAATGGTGAAGAGAAAGGTCTAAAATTCTACGTTTTTATAGAATGAGATTCCAATTTTCATAAATGTAAACACACTGAACAAATAAAGACACAATTGGTTTTCAAGAGATGCGAAAGTTTAAAAACAGCTTGGAAAATGCTGCGCACAGAGGAAATAATGGTGAAACACACACACCCTTCTTTTTTCTTTTGTTTCTATCTTTTTTTTCATCACTGCTTTTGTTTCTACAAACCCTTTTTTCCCTTTGTTATTCCTTTTTTTTCTTCCCTGCCCAGATTTTTTTTTAAGCAGGCATAGATTAAATATTCATACAGACTAACAATAAAAGCAACTATTTTCTTTCTTTTTTAAATACCTGTTATCTATGAATGAAAACAAACTGACTTTGTGTATTTCTTTCCAAACAAATCATAATTTATTACTTCCTACTATCTTACTCAGTTGGTGTGGGGGAAGGAAATGAAGATTTTTGGCGGGAAAGTAAGAAAAGTGTCGTTTTAATTATTTTCCTAACAGTGTTTTCATTTTTTCTCTCCATAAGAACCATACTTGTGTCTTAACGAAAATATTTTTTTAAAAAATAGCCGAACTGGTAAAGCCATTCTTCAGTTTTGCACTTAGCAACACATTTCGAGATCCATTTTTATTAATATAGATTCAATATCCATGTAAAAACCTTATTTACTCATAATTTTAAATATTTCATTTAACCAGCATTGACGCATAACTAAACAAAATGATCAGATTAAAAGAAAAAATAAGTTACAGTGCTTAAATTGTTTTTAAAAATATTTTTGAAACCAAAAAAATTATGCATATAAAACCTATTTTGTATTACAGATATCTGATTTTTCTGCACCAGAAAGAGATATATCAAAGAAACATTAATTCAATTTTCTTCTTTTAAATTTGGTCACTTAATTGTAAACTAGAAGTTATATTTATTTAAACTATATGCATATATAATATGAAATTAAAATTTAAAAAAGCCCACAAACAATATTGAAAAGTTGTCATTCATAATCAATACAACAATCAGCCAAGAAACTGCCTTGCAGAATGAGACATAAAAGCATACAATGTTATTTATGCACTGTTAATATTATATATATATATAAAGATTTTACACTGGTCTTAAGATAAAGCATATCACCTAACATACCTCTTTCTTAAAAATTAATAGAAACCTTTTTTTATAACTAAATCGAGAAATATTTATAATTAATAAATTTCTTATTTCAAGAAATCTGGCATAACAAAATAAATTATTTCCACAGACCTGTCATACTTATAACATACTTAATAACACCATATCTTCAATTGAAATACTTTAAACAAATATCAACTAAGTGAGGACAGAAAAATATTTATAATAAAAATAACAAAAAATTCAGCTAAAATAAATAAATACTGAGGTTTATAATTTATTAATAAATAATGCTACATTCCATACAGTTTCAAAATATTAAGCCACACATTTCAGTTTCTGATATTTTTGACATGATCTCTGAATAATTCAGTTCTGAAAGCGAGAGGAAACAAAGATGATTCTTTTACAGAAATTATCTGGAATGCGCTTCGAAATTTCAATTCTAACTTGATCACTTCAGGAAATCTTTTTGGGGTGATTAAACATTTCAATATCAATAATAGCAATATATAATTTTACAAGAAACTCATTAGAAAATAAATAAATGCCCTCAATCTTACCACAATCAGCAGAAAGTAATAAATATATATATATTCTTTTTTAAATTTCTAACATATTAATTCATTTAAAAAAAAACACTGACTTTTTATTCACTAAAGTATTATCAACCAAATGTCACCAATAAAATAAAACACTTTTCTAGAAAAAAAAAAAACTTTTTCGTAATGTATTCAGATTCTATTAATGAATATATAAATATATATATAATTCAGTTGGTCTCAGGACTGAGTAGAATTAATATAAATTACACACATTATCTTCAATAACTGAATATCAAAGAAAAATAACTTGTGTCAAATTCAACACAGAGGTGTAAATAAATATAAGTAAAAGTATATTGCATGGTATATGCAAAAATAATAATAAGTAATGTAAACAATAAATTAGAAATATAATTTATCAACTTTATTTTAAAGAATATTTATTTTTAATTTAAATACAATTTTATATATTAAATGAAAAATAGAAAATTCAAGATCAAAGATTAATGCAATGCATTTTGTTAACTAAAAGATGAGATGCTGGATTCAGCTTCATATTTAGTTTCATAATATTCCTTTTCACAATTAGTAGCATGCATTTGTACTTCTCTTAACTGTTTTTGCAACATTTTTTCTTCAATCTGAGCTGCTAACTCTTCTTCCTCCAGTTTAGATTTAATTTTCTCTAACGAATAATCTGTTTCAGATTCTGAACTTTCATCTGAATCCAAGACATCTGGAACTTGAGACAGTATTGCTTTTTTTGCTTCATAATAATCCCTTTTAGCATTGGCTGATTTTATTTCAGCATTAAATAATTGTTTTTTTAAACTTCGTAATAGAATTTTAGAATGCAAACTTTCTTTTAGAGCAGCTATTTTTTCACTTACAGCATTATTACTTTTTTGTTTTAATCTAGTAGATGCTGACAAATCATTCACTAAAGTTTCAAGTTGTTTTGGGGAGTAAAATTTTTCATTCATGGAAATTTCAACTAAAGTATATTGGACCTGCAAGGGAAAAAAAATCATATATTTTATCAAATTTTTTATGAAAGAAATTTACGAAATATTTTACTTAAAAAATATACATTTAAAATTACTTTTCAGCATTTTTGTAACTTACTGATAAATATTTTTCCATTTGTCATTTTATTTAATATATTTACAAATGCAAGCTGAATTAAAACCATAAACAAAAATTCTTTCTACTTTTCTACTTTTATCATAATGATTTTTTTAAAAACATTTATTAAAAAGAGAGGAATGAGAATTTAATGATGAAAATATTAAAGACGCTAAGCAGCATTTTATTTCATATTAACTCTTTTTTTACTGATACCCATATTTTTGGGAAATCAAGTTTATAAACAAAATTTTTTAAATAAACATTCTTGTATTCATTATAAACTAAAATTGCTTATTATCAGTACTATAAATTACATGCTTATATACATATAAATAATGATGAAAGAATGAAACCATAAACTTCAAGTCAAGATTTGAAAAACTAGATGAGAGAAAATTATAAAGTTTCAAACCTTTAATTTGATAAAATCTTTATATGCAAATGATTTAGATTTTATTGCTGATATTAATTTCTATATCTTAATTAATTTTCCTTTATACACTTTTAAATAGTTTAATATTAATTATATAAGAATAATAATGCAAGCATATAAAAAGGATATTTAATACTGTTAAAATATGGATCAGTATAAAAGAAATAACTACAACAATGAAGTATATTGTTGCCAAATATAATTAAAATAATTTTTTTAATGCTAAAGTCACAGAAAAAATGGTTTGTAAAAAATTGGTATCATTGAAAAATTGATAATATAAAGTAGCATAAAAATGGGTTTGGGGCAATTATATGCTTTTATTTATTATATTTTATTTAAGTTTTGAAGAAAAATTTTTCCTCACTAGAACAACCTATGTGTATGTTCTCCTATTCGGTCACGTTAACTTTTAAAGATTTATTTCATATAAATTATAATGTTACACTGACAGTAAAAGATATGTCTTATTTTCATTCTTCAGTATTACTAATCCATTTATTTTTACTTATTAATAGGTTTTTCTTTCAAGACTTTCTCTATTTTATCAATGAAAATATAGTGCTGCCTTTTTCCCTCAGACAATATTCAGCAAAATGAGCAATATTTAGAAAAAATATGGCCAGTTCAAATTTTTTAGAAAATCCCCAAAAAGAATAATGATTGCAATTAAATAATGCAACATAATTTAGCACTAATTATAAAGCATTTTAAACAAATGAATAATTCTGTATCCTAATTGTAAATATGTTATGATTCACGTCTTGCAATGACAGATAAATACTGTGTGTAAGAACTTACTACTACTTAAATCTCCCAAATTTTATAAACTAAAAAGCTCAAAAACTACAACTATTGAATTATATAACTGCATAATTCAATTTATATTACTTATCAATTACTTATTCCATAATTCTAGGGTAAACAAAATGTCTCTAAACAGGGATCCACAACCAAGGGAAAATGAAAAAAGGATTGTGAAATGAAAGAATATATGAAAAAGAATTGTGTTGAGGGCCAAAGTAACACATGAATGTGAAAACATGTTATAAATGTGAAAACACAATTTTTTGTGGCAACAGGCATGAGTTACAATTATTAATTTAATTATTTTATTTATGTATATATTATGCAATAAATAAATGAATAAAACACAAACATTACAGATAGGATTAAATATTTTATCTAAAAAAAAGGTGCCTGCTAAAGAAAATATTTGGTGATTAAATGTTGAGAAAAAAACTAGCAATCAAAATTAGTAAAAATTAATAAGATGGCTGGGACTGAATATTTGAATTTAATTGATTTTATGTTGGGCTTAAGATTGGTTATAGCAATACATACAATAGAAGAAAAGTTCTTATCTGCTATTCTATTTCTTATTTTTGATTTGTTCAAATTCATTAGTGAGAAAGTTTGCTCCCAAATGTAAGTTGCCCCCCCCCCCCAAAAAAAACTGCACATGCAGATGCATTTTGCTTTAAACACAAAAATTCCTCAGATAAGTCTTTATAAAATTCTAATATCGGTTTTTCTTTGAATTGATTTTTAAAATCATCAGAATTCTGTAAATCAGTTAAGGCTAACTGCATACTCTCATCCACTAGATTTACATCAACAGAAAATGGAGAAGAAAATACATCCATTTTTGTTTTAAAACTTTTCAAAATCTCAAAACCGATCATGAAATGCATTATGCAAGATTTGATTTCGATCATCATACTGTATTTTATGTGTGGAAATTTTTCATGCATTTTTTAGCTGTAGGAAAAGTGTGCAAAATTTTTATTTTTCAGTTGATTTTGAAACAGACATAACTTTACTTATTTATTATTTGAAAAATGAATCAATGTTTCCCTGATAATTTTGTGTTTAACTCATTCAAATGGCCTGTTATGTCTGTGAGAGAAGCCAAGCCTCACTGAAAACTTGCTTCTTTTAACCATCTGGTATTTCTACCATAGTCGCTTAGAAATGTAACAATTTCATCAAATAGTTACATAAAACACTTAAGAGCAACTCTTCGGTTGAGATATCTAACTTCTGTGTAATAAAGAATATCAGAAAGCAGATCATCAAATTCCTTTTGAATTTCCCAAGTTTAAGGGCTTTACTACGAATAAAGTTAATCGCTTCAGATACACGCCATATTAGGTTTGCAAATCCTAATTCTTCACCACATAAATTCTTTTGATGAATAATGCAATGAAACTGCATCAGTTATACACCACACTGGGCAAGACATTCTTTTAACAGTGTAACCATTCCAATTTTCATAACAGTCATTGATTTTGCTCCATCTGTCGTAATGCTAGCTCAGTTGTTCATGTTAAAGGAAGTTGCAAAGCACAAATGAATCAAACTGGAGAGAAGTTCAATTTCAGTTATTTGCCCCTTCATAGGAAACATTCCAAGTCATAACATTTTTCAACATAACATTTTTAAATATTTCCATGAACTAATACAAGTAATTGGGCCATGGGTGTTCGATCTGTAGATTCATCAACAGCTAAGCTCACTTCCACTTATGAACCCAATTCAGATGGCTGTTTTTGAAAAAAATTCAACAGGTAAAGGTTATACAAAGTTTGAAGCAGTAGATTTTACTTGATTCTCAATGTTTACATTCAACTGTTGAATTCTTCTTTGAATACTCATTCTGTTTAAACTTATATTTTCAAATTTCCTTTTTGCTTTAGGACAAATTTTTTCTGATGCAATCAAAAGACACTTTTTAACAAAACCACCATCTGTGAACAGTGGACCTTCTTTAGTGATAATTTCAGTGACACCTAAGCTCACTTCCACATATGAATCCAATTCAAATGCTTGTTTTTGAAAAAATATTGTTTGATTGCCGAAAGAATTTTTGAGATAGATATTTTGCGATCGTTCATATCCTTTCATAGATGCAAAATGTTTATGCCTCATAATGACGCTTTACACTTATGCCTCATGATGCCGCATTACATTATACTCTGTTGCCACTGCAATCTTGCAAGTACATATCAAGTATGTGATAGTATCATTGTACTAGATAATTTATCTGTCTTTGAATCTTGAAATTTCTGATTTTGAAAATCCCCTTTCCTTTCCCTTCCCATTTTACTAAAATATTTCTATATGCTTTTTAAAAGATAAATGATACTGAACTAAAAATGCAAAATCAAAAGAGAATATCTTAAATGTTTTGTGGCATCGATTATGAAATATCTGCTAGCAAAAACAAGATGTGCTGTTTATTAAAATGATCGCTGCGATCACGTCCGCGAGCTTCCCTCATACCTAAAACTCGTACTCGCAGATAGCCATGAAGGGAACAATATGAAAAGCTGCATAATAAAATGTAAATAAACTTAATGAACAACTGTAAATTATTTATTCCGATGATACAGAATTATTTTTGTATAAGATTTTTTCCCTTTTTTATTTGAAAATCCCTCACTTCATTTAAAATCAGTCTTATTTTATTAACATTTGGGGGCCAACTTCAAAGGCTAAGCGGGCCAATTTTGGACCACGGGCCATAGGTAGTGCATCCTTGCTCTACAACATTATAAGTCTTGATTAAAAAATAATAATAATAAATAAAATAAATCAATCAAAGATCTCCCAATACAGTTCTCAAGATAGAGCAGTTTTACATTAAAAATAAAATGCAAAGCTTATTTATTTAAAATTAAAAAATGCTAACAAATTCTTTTACAATTTATATTATTAAAATACAATCACCAATAATAAGAATCATGCAATTCTCTGGAACAATTTATAGCTTATAATATAAAATTTAGAAAATGAAATGTACGATTTTCAAATACATCACATTTAATACCTATTAATTATAACTCAATTACTAAAATAATTTTAAAATATAAAGTCTCATTAATGTTAATTCAAAAATAGTTTTTCTCAGTGTTCTAAATAATAGTTGTAAAATATAGTATCTTCATGCAATACAATGCCTATAATACAATTTAATTCAATGGTTAGCACTCAATTGTTAGTAAACCTATTGAACAATTTCACTGATTTGAAGGGTAGGTCATGGATTAACCCTTTAACGGGCACAAGCTGTTTTCTTTCAAAATTTTCATTTTACGTTATATTTGGAAAAAAGAAGCTCATTTATGACCAAAAAAGTATTTTTGTTAAAATTTTGTTGTTGCGTTTGTAGTTTATTACAGGGGTGGAAACTACACATTTTCTACCGTCCCAAACTAGCAATGACTTTTACTAACTTATTCAACAGAAAATATGAAATATAAATAATTTCACAATTAAATATGATTTTTGTAAAACTATGTATTATTAATTATTTCACAATTTAAAATTCATTAATTACACATGAAATAAGTGGTAGAAAAACCAGATACAATGTAAATTACCAAATGCATCATTTCAAATTATTCTGGTGAAACAACATAACAAGGAACTGAACACAAAGTCACATTGATGTTGAACATGACACTTTTGTCCGTTTCTAGTTAGTTTTGGAGCTAAGATATTTTCAAAATATTTTAAGGTGGTGATAAGATAATTACCACAGCCTTAAAAAGGGTTAATATATATAGTTTTTTAACCTCTGGACAAAAAAGATGATAAGGCCAATGTATTAACATGACATTGAGATTACTTAACATTTATTGAATGAAGTAGTTACAAAGATAAAGAGTTTTTCAGAAGAACATTTTTTGAAAGAAGAACAATTTTTTAGAAAAAATGGCTTCAGTATTACTGATAATTACCTTTCTTTCCCAGAATAACAGTTTTTTTAAGTAGAAGAATCATGTATTTAAAAGAAAATTTTCTGAAAGGGCATTTATTTCATAGAATATGTTCTCAAGAAAGAATTGTAAGGGAACTTGATTACAATGAATATTCATTATTCTAAAAGTATGCTGCTGTTTAAATTACATTATGTGTATTCATGTTTAATTTTTAAGAAATTAGAAATTTTTAGAATCCTTTAAAATGGAATCAAATAGATGCATTATTGATGAATAAAAAAAATTTCTGTGATGGACTCACTTCATTCGATTCCATGCCATTTCCAATTAATACAGGCTCACATGTATAATCTTCATCATGCATTTCAGGATTTTGACTTTTACCTTAAGAGGGGAAAAAATCTAATTTATAAAAAGTAATTTCGATAATAACATAAAGACATTTAGATGTAAAAAAAATCTCCGTAAACAGATTTTAATCATTTATTGGAATATTTAAATGGTAGACATTTAATGGCAGACATAATGGGAATATTTAATGGCAGACATCCTTAATTTTTATTATAAACTTAAATAATATCCTAACTATCACCCACTATTAAAAAATTTACATATACTTTCATGGTTTTAACATAATTCCATTGGTTTTCATATTAATTAAAAAATAAAATAAATACCTTTTTACAATTTATGATCTGGCTTCACTGAAGAAAAATTTGTTCCTATAATATTCATAATTAAGCACTATTGAAATGCTAAAAATATTTTCACAGACAGCTAATTAAACAACCATAATTCATTATAAGTCAAAAGTCATTTATAAGTCACTCAATAAATCAACTTAAAGCTAAAAGAATGTATATTAATTATGCATAACAAAACGGAAGAGCTGAACATAATAGGAAAGATTTTATGCTGATATACAACCAAACAAGTAAAGCAAAACAATAATTCTTATTTATGAAAAATAGCTTAATTTATAAATTAAAAATTATTATGCAATAAGCAATTGCAATTATTATGCAATATGATGTAATAAGTTTAAAAAATATTATAATTTAAGAAGTAATATAATTTTAGAAATGTACAGCATTTATTCTTAACAATTTAAATTCACATTTTATAAAAACTAATTGGGAGAAAATTTAAAAATCTAAAATACATTGTGATAATTTATTTGGTACGAAATATCATGAGAAATGCACAGTAAAATTGGTGCTAATTGTATCTCAACCATCTCTCAGCAAAAAATATCAATTTACGGAAAGCAAACAATTTTTTTTAGATAATTTATATCCCATATAAATTATATAAAATATTTTTAAATGTTTCATTTCATAAATAATGAAATTTTCATTACCTGTAGTTGATTTGATATAATTACTATCATATATATATATATATATGTCCTTCAATAAGTCAAATTATTGAAACACTTTCCATTTGCAAATATTTAGCTTTCAACTGAATCAAAATTATCGTTACCCATTTATCGAAAAATAATAATAATAAATCCGAATTTTAAAGGAACTCTATATTCAGATCTGTAAATAAAGAATTCCAGGTAGATTATTAAAAAAAAATGGAAAATTATGAAGCCCCCATTTTAAAAGTATAAGAAATTATTAATTTTTTTGAAAACCCTTTTTTAAATGCTAGTTCCTAAGAATTCCATATTCTAGTTTTACTATATGTATAGTTTAGTTAACATAATTAGCTAGTAAAATAATTAGCCTGGATAAAAAATATCCTCATCATGGAAATAATATTTTAAATTCTGAAAATCTTGAGAAAAAAAATGATGGATGGAGGAAAACTATGCATATCTTTCTTTGAAATATTTAGCCTGTTTTCTGCATCATGTAGTTACTGAAATAAGTCATCCACAATATACAGAAAGTACTGAAAGAAATTGAGGAGTTGATAGGCAGGATAAAAGGAAGCCACTTTAATATAATATAGTTCAGAAATTAGTGCATAAAATTGAGTTGCATAGACAATCAACTAAGATTTTTAAAAAACACATTCTAATTATCTCAAATCAGTTCATTGATCAATTTATGGTCAGATTGATATGGAAGTATCCCAGGAATTAAAAAATAACTCAAAACTCATATCTAAATTACAGCATTCTTTTTAGTAATAACTTCAATAAATGTTTCATTTCCTATCAGCTCCAAGTCATAACATTGCAAAATAAGAAATATCATCTAAGAATTGGACTTGGACATATTTTACTCACTAATAGGAAAAGCAGGAATGGTAAAGGTTACTTATAGTGTGCCCCTTGCCGCGCCAAGGATGCCAAGTCGCCAATAAAGATGGCGGACACTGTAAACAAACACTTTTAAGGGTTAGTGACGGTTACGACTTTTCGCAATATAATGATGATTTTTTTAATCGATAAGCATTGTCTTTTTATTATTATTTTTTCAGGCCCGGTGCCTTCAACAGATGCCTCCGGCATCTGTTGAAGGCACCGGGCGGAATTTTTTAACTTAAAAAAACATCCTACGGCTTCGCTATGCCAGGGAGCGGGAAACTAGTAGCTTCGCTAGCACATTGAACATAAGGAATGTTCGGATAACATGAACAGTAAATAATAAATAATTGAGGAAGACAAAGATGCAAAAAGAATGGATTTAATAGGAAATTTTAAAGACATAATGTACAAACTTGAGGTATTTAATTGGTTATAAAAAATATTACAATCACCCTTCATCCATTTATCTGGTTCGAAATGACCACTGACCTGCCATCCACTCTTGAATAAACGCCGAAAAAATAACTAGCGAAGAAAACAAACGACAGAGCTTTAAAAGAATGACGAGAAATGCGAATAGTTCTATTGTAGACGGTTTTTAAAGAAAGAAACCAGACGAATTCGTAAAGAAGTAAAGCAGACGATTTTGTGAAATCGCATGCTGAGAATTAAAATGAGTAAATGAATAAATATTTTATAATCGCATTAAAAATATAATTGAAATTCTTATTAACTATACAAAAAATCTGAATTATAATACAGATCAAAAATAAAATATTTAATTGATATTATTTTATTATTTTTAATTAAAGTTTTCAGAAAAGAGTTGAAGCTCATATACAACTCAACCATTGTAGAAAGAAGTAAACAAAACATCATTATGGTTACTACAAAGAGCTTTGTATTGGGTTGCCATATTGGCGACAAACTCGGGGGCACACTAATGACCATTTTAACCGCAGGAATTTCCAATTAGGCAAACATTTGGTATTGTTAAACAGAAATGTTTATTCAATTAAATTCGAAATATATTAACAGCCTACTCGTAAATACAAACCTTTAAAATTAAAAAACAGAATAATATTAGCACTACATCAAATACAATTGGTTTGATTCTTATCTGTTTCCTAACATTTATTCATATATTTACGAATACCAAGTACCAATTTAACTCACTGACAGCATAATTTTTTAAGATCATTATTTAGATCCAATGTCTGCAAATAAATTCAAATTATTTCATATTATTGTGTTACTATATGTTACATAATAATAAAATAATGTAAAATTATGTAATTGTTAAAAAAATCTAAACTGTGAAAAACACAAGAAGTAACAGATGGACTGAAGCTAACCCTACAGGATAAGTAACTGGAGGGTTCAATTATGTTGTGCAAAATAGAAAATTATCTAAAAATCATTAAAATATTGATTAATATTGAAACCTATCAATATCTAAGATTCAAATGAATCATATCCAATTCAATTATAAAATAAATAGCCTCATAAGTTGTACTGTTAGGGGAATAATTGTAAATGATTATAGTGACAATAAAAATGGGAACAGCATAGGTACTTGCATAATAATTGTAACTCACTGTCAAACTTCAGGAATAACTGAATGCCTTTGACTAGAAATCAATAGATTAATATGATATCTCAAGTGATTTATTGATTGACAATAAACATGCATAATTGGTAATTAAAAAAACCAGGATGCAATTAATATACATGCATCAAATAATTTTTTCACTACCAATTTTATTTTGGAAAATATTTAATAATAACTTTTTTCTAAATATTTCATTTATTTTTAGAACTTAGTCCCCTCAATTAGCCAAGTAATCTATTTATTTTATCTTGTAATTAACATAAAATTATTTATGATACAAAACAATATTACAATGAACCTTTGCCATTTTCATGATACACACACATAAAAAAAGGTACTAGCAGCTATTGGGATAATCTCACTTAAAATGGTGGCAGTAAAATTTATAGTAATCAAAAGCACCAATATATGAAAGAAATATCATTTTTTTGATTGGAACTATATAGCAAAAAAATGACAATATTTATCCTATGAATATAAAAATCAAAGCAATAAATTGAACAGAAAAAATATTAAAGATATAGAAGAAGAAAAAATTAATTAAAAGACTTAAGATTATAAATAAATTAAGAAGCTTAAAACTAACGTGATAATCCTCGCTTCTTTCTGCGACCAGATTTAAGAAAATTGTAAGAAAATCTTGTAGGTATCGCGCCCTTCTTTAATCCTCTGCGATTAGTAAAAGGCTGGTATTCGAAATCTTCTTCTGTAAAATGGTCAGAACATAGATATGAATATGGTGTAGGCTGAAAATCGGCTCTTCTAACATTTACAAGCCATCGACCAAGAAGTATCTTGTCAGTTAATGGAAATTTGTGAAAACTTATGCCTTTATTTTTACACGATTCTTTGCGTGATGTATTTACACAACCAAAGGCTGCACAGTGAGTAGGCATTGTGTTATTTTACAAGAAAAATTCTATTTGTATCTTTTACCAAATATATTTCAGAATTGTTCAAATGAAAATAAATTCATGCTAACAGAAATCGGGTATCTGTTTATAACGACAAAAAATTCCTTCGCGAAAATTCAATGTTTATTTATAGAAAAAGACACTTTATAGAGATCGCACCGACAAGGGTAACCTCAAAT
>JAOUZG010043370.1:2293572-2333915 GCA_026289955.1 Argiope argentata | reverse complement strand
TATATATATATATATATATATATATATATATATATATATATATATAGATGATACAATAAACCGAACAGTAGAAAAAAAATTCTTTTGACACAGCCTTTAAGTGCTGCCTTGTAACTATTGATAATAAACAAAAATTTTGTAAAATTATTTTAAAGCAATAAATAATGGAATTTTATTTGAAAAAAATTTGTAAATAATAATAATAATTAAAAAAATAATTCAATATTAATAGAAAAATAATTTGTTGTAATAAAATGGAATTAAAAAGACTAAGTGTAAACTTCAAGAAATAAAAGTCTTTTAGGTAATATGATTAATTTTTCATGTATTGGTTATTTATTTATTTCGCCTATATTAATCTTGTAAATCTAATTGTATTTAAGTAGCAATGTTACAGAGAATATTTTGTTGTATTTTTAAAACTGTTGCATGGAAATAATTGATTTAATTTTTGTAACATATTCGAAAATTAGCATTTTCTGAATAAACTATTTGCATATATTTTACTAAAAAAAATTTTTAAATTGATATTTTGCATAACCACTTAACAACGATGAAGAATCGCAAAGAAATTTTTAAAAAGCACATGTCTACTGCTAAATAATTTTATCTAATTATCTTAAAGATGATGATGAAACTGAAAGTAAATGCATTTCCTTACTACTTATTACTAACACGTATTCGCTATCATATTTGGCAGATATTATACTTCAAAGATTCTAAGTTAATCAGCATAAAATTATAATATTTATTTCCTTGCAAATTATAAATTTAAAAAGCAGTTATGCTTTTAAAAAATTGTTTTATTTCTGGCCACCCGGTATATATATGCCCTTGTCCTTACCGATCCTTAAGGATGCTTTTAAAGTAGTTATTTTCTTTTCAAACGCAGGCCATCTACATTTTATTGTCATACCTGTGTTTAAGCAAGGACTTCTTTGTATTCAACATTTTTTGGAGTTTTTTTTTCTGTTGATAAATTTATTAAGCTGCTAGATGAACTGACTCTGGAGAAAACTACATAAAATTGGCCGTGTGAAAAACAGTCTCCTCTTAAATTGATCCCTGCTACTTTTAATGTCTGTCCTTGTGACTTATTACCGGTTATTGCAAAGCAAACTTTTACGGGAAACTGCACTCTTCTAAATTCAAAAGGATAGCCCGACGGAATTAGTGGACTGCGGGGTATTAAAACCAACACTCCTCGAGCATATCCAGTATTAATCGTAGCTTCGATTACATACTTATTAAGTCTAGTCATTCGTAGTCTGGTGTCATAGCATAATTTAGGTGGAGGAAGGTTTCGTAGTTGCATTACTGGTGTCCCAACTTTCAGGTGAAGTATGCGAGGTGGAAAAACTGGAATGAATTCATAAGACGCGTAATTTTTGCAGGATTGTTTTCAAAATTGATCAGGGTGTGCCAAAGCAATGCCAAATTATACAAAAAAAAATTTAGTCTCATTTTTTTTATCAATGGATTAGATTTGTAATGTTGAAGAGGGAAACCCAATAAACGACAAAATAATTTTTAAATGCGCAATTTTCTATCAGATTTTTTCAATCTTTCACACGATTTTGAAAAATTTATTGAATTTTATGTAAAAAAAATTTGATTGAGTTATCTTGAAAAGTTTCGGCGTAATTCAATATTAAAGCGAAATTTTGCCTCTTCGTTAAAAAATTCGTCAAAAATTCAGTTTTAAAAATTCGATTTTTTAAATTATATTGCAGAATACTATATCGTATTGCCTTTCAGGAAACATATTTTCAGTATTTTTCCAGCTAAACGTCTTTTTTACAGGGCCGTTCAAGAAATAGACCCGCCAAAATGGACCTTTTTTAAAAAAATCGATATTTAATTTTTGCGTCGACATTTCGTAAAATAAATTATATCTCCGTGTTCTACGATAAAAAGTCCATCCGATTCCACAGCGATATTGAGTATAAGTTGAACGGACGCGTAACGATGGCAATTTTAAAAACGCGGTTTTACTGGACGAAAAGGTACTCATGAGCGATCGCTTCTCCGGAAGGCCGGGTTTCACTCGGAAAGTAACTTTACAGGTTTTAATTTCACAGAAATTAAGGGGTTTTAATTAATTTCTCCTGAACTAATTGATATTTCGGGATGAAAAATAGATGTTGGCCGATTCTCATAGATACCGGATAAGCACAAAAAATTTCATCAAAATCGGTCAAGCCGTTTCGGAGGAGTATGGCAACGAAAACTGTGACACGAGAATTTTATATATTAGATAAATTGCTTAAAACTTTTGAAAAACTGGGTTCTAACAAAAGCATAAAAATGCACGCTCTACGTAGTTGAACAAACTTCCGAACATTCTAGATTATTTCAATTAGAAATTCCAACAATGCTTTGCCTCTTAATGTAAAATATACGTAACATTCAAATTAAATTAAACTCAAGTTAAATTATGCTGCCAACTTGTTTGGAAGTAACCGAGGACCAATTTATGGCAAAATCTTGGAATTTTTATTCATAATCAAATGATGAGAATAACACAAGATCTGGCCCTATTTTCTCTATACACTTTATTTATTTATTTTTTTATAAAATCCTTAATGTTTTGTTGAAGACATAACCAAAGTATATCAACTTACTCATTATAGAATCGCTGAAAATATAAATTTAAATAGAGTACAAATATATATACACCACGGGCGGCTATTTCCTAACAGCTCGTATTCCATCGTGATTTTTATGTTTTGAGCACTTGTGTTTAAATTATCCCTGCCTGTTCTTGAATATATCGTATATCTTTTATAAATAATTCTTATGTTCTGTAATGTAACAAAATATAGATTTAAAAATATTTATTTAATATTTCAATCCGCCAACATATATAGTTAACAGAATTTTAAGTTCTAATAATATATATATATTACGGGCTTTAGTCTGAGGAAATAATTGAACTTTTAGAGCAACACTTTGTTTCTAGTGAAAGCAAAAGAATTTTTCATGCATTTAAACTGACTGAAACTTGACAAATACATAAAAAGAGAATTGGTCATATTTTTTGCTAAAGAATTCTAAAATTCTCTACGCTTTTGCACATGTGTTAAGAGGGGTTTGATTTGACAAAATAGGGGTGAGAGGAAAAGAGATGTTAACATCTATATCTATACTTATAATAAAGTTCAATGTGTGTGTGTGTGTTTGGGTTCTACAGGCCAGACCGTTCAACCTACAGCTACCAAATTTGGCTTGTGTATAGCTTGGGGGTCGGGAATGTGCACCTAGGAGCCCTTTTTTGAATCTTTATTTAAAATCAATTAATTAAAAATCAAACAAAATTTTGACGTTTTCCCCCTATAACTTCTGAAAATATTACACATCAAAATTGATTTTTGCATCAAGTTAAAGCTCAAAAAATTATCTTTTCAATGATACTGATATTTTGGCATTCTATAAATTTCAATTTTTAATGAATTTTTAAAAATATAATTTAATTGTACTTTTCAACAATTTATTTCGTATAAAATACAAATAAAATTTTATCTTCATAAGAATCTAAAAAAGCTTTCATAAGCATCTAAAAACACGTAATTAAAAGCTGACTTTTAATTACGTGTTTCCAACACATTTATGAAAGCTCTGATTTTTTTAAAAAGTTGATTACTACTGCAAACAAAATCAAGAAATATGTGATTATATTAAATGAAATAAATAGGAAATATGATATTAAAATAATAAATGCAAGAAACTTTTTTTATAATCATTTGTAATACCAAAACTACTGATTCAATGAAAGAATTAAAAAAAAATATAAATATATTACAAAAGTGCGATAGTTAAAATTAAAAAGGATTTTAGAAAGCACCAAACGACAATCTTCGCAGCGCGAGATTAATTATTTAAAAGTAAGAAATCGTTAACGAACTAGAAGATGACGTCATTTCTTAGAAACGACGATCAATAGTCACCGCGAGTATTTACGAATTTCGTAGGTTTAATAGTAGTCAATTGTGGGATGTACTGTAAAGTAGCGGAAATGTAACCAGCAAAACTATCAAGAATGAAGCAGAAAGATGTTATCTCCTTATTGCAATTCCGAATGTATATAAAACTGGTCTTGTTTAAATATGAGAGAATTCCCTTCATCAGTAAGAAAGTAGGATCGAGAACAAGTAAAAAATCATCTATTGATGAAAACAAATTAATAGAATAATTTATGGAAATGCAATAAATTATGGAATGCAAAACACCATTGGAAATTTCATTACCGCTATCTGGTAAAAATACCCCTAAAAGAACAAGTTGTCCCTACCTCATTAAAAGGAGCAAGACGATTTGTAAAGCCATCTGAAAAGTCAGGTATCCAAGAAGCAAATCTAGGAGTAGTCAAAAGTTTAAAATGCAAAATCTATTCTTGTATATTAATTTTTTTAAAGTTTCATTCAAAATAATATTTGGTACATTATAATGATAATATTTTTTTTCATTTAATATATCTTTAAAGTAGAGAACATGTAGCTAATAAATAACTAGAAAAATTATTATTATCATTTTGTAGTTGTTGCAAATACCTTTACTTGCCTAAGACCTTAAGTACATACATATGTATCTTAAAATTACTTGACAAACAAATCTTTTTTTTTTCCTCGAACTGTTGAGATCTAACAAAGGTTTAAAAAAAATCTTGAAATCATAATTTTTATTCAATTCTTCAAAAATTCATACTGAAGAAGTTAAAATGTCGAGTATGATAATTATATATAATCTGAATTTAGTTTTTCATTCTCAGCTTCTAAATAATCTTTCTCACAGATGTTAGCAGAAATTTTCGCATCTTCTAACTGTTGCTGCAACATTCTTTTTTCAATCTGAGAAGCAAGTTCTTCCTTCTTTAGATGACTTTTAATGTTTTGAAGAGAAGCATTTGTTTCAAAATCTGAGCTATTTTCTAAATCTAAGTAATTTTTTAGTTTAGTGAGCATTAATTTTTTTGTTTCATAATAATCTCTTTTAGCAGCTGCTGTTTTGATTTCAGCATCCAACCATTGTTTTTTTAAAGCTTTTAGAAAGATTTTGGCCTTCAGCTTTTTCTTCAGCTGAGCTTTTTTCTTGAGAATATCACAACACCTTGGACTTAAACTGGAGTATTTTGACAAATTGTTGGTAAATGTTTCTAACTGTGCTTGAGTATAAAACTTCTCATTCATAGAAGCTTCAAGTAAAGTAGAATTACTCTTCTCCATCTAGATACAAAAAGGAAATCAATTTAAAAATGTAAGAAACTTTAATTAATATAATGAATAAACTACAAATATTTATAAATATTAAATTTATATTTTATAATGTTTTGTAAATTTTAAAATTATCAAACAAGAAAATTCTAAAACAAAGATTGTAAAAGGCATGAAAATTTATGCAAAGGAGTATATAATTTAGAAATAAACATAGAAGAAAAAAATATGATTAAATCACATAATTAACACTTTCTTCTTAATGGCCAAGTCCATTTTTCTATTACTAATTTTTTTAACAAGAACTCTTCTGACAAGTGATCTGAAATAAAATAATCCATTGCCAGTAATTATATTCAATTTTAATAAAGCAGTAAAACATGAAAGTAATTTTGTATTCAGTTGTTATCAAATACGGCTGGTAAAGATTTGTAAAATATTTTAAACTACATTCATAACACACCAAGGAAATTGGGCAGAATACAAATGAAATTAAAAGACACTGTAACCAATCAGAAATATATCTGTGAAGAGAGATGAAAATATCTGTAATATTTCTTTTATAGTACATCTGTCATCTGTAATATATCTCTGTAATAGTCATCTGTAATATATCTGTAATATTTCTTAATGGCAAACAGAAAATATAAGGAATTAACTAAAAATTCATTTCCCATTACATATTTTGGTAATAAGCAATAATTAGGTTTTTCAACATATAAAAACACACTGCAATTTACTTGTCATAGCCATTGTTAAATGCTCAAAATTAATTAACATATTTTTTCCCGTTTTTATATTTATGAAATTTTTTTTGTAGAATTGTTAAATTTTTTTCATTAGTTTAAATGAAATTACTCATAATTCTTTATTCCATTTTTTCTTAATTCTTACAGCTCCTTAACAATATTGTCATTATCTTCCTTGAACTTTAAATCATTCATATTTATCTTTTCATTTTATGATACAAAGAAAAATTACGAAGATATTTCAAAAACTATTGGCAAAGAATAAATGCCATTATATCCTTTGTCAGTTGTTGAACTTTCTTAAAATTATGTAACTCAGAGCATTTTCTAAAAATAAATTCAAATTAATTTTCATGAGAAAATGAAAATTTTCATATAATCTGTGGATTCACAATCCTACTCCATTTCTTATTTTAAAAGTAAACATTATATTATCAAACATCTTAATTTGAAATAAAGAATTCTTATCTAATAGAAGGTTAAAGGAACATTTATTAGATGTATGTATTGCAATCTTTATGAAAGACATGATTACTGTTAATTTAAGTATTGATGGACTATTATATCAAACTATCACTAATTTCAGAATTAATTATAGATATAAGAATTTATAATTATTCCTAAAACTAATATTAAAAATATAAGTTTAGATATATATGAAAGGAAAAACTTACTTCATTCAAATCAATATCACTATCTGAAGAATCATATATTTCCTTTTTACCCTTTTCATGTGTCACATAATCATAAGCTGAAAGTAGTAAAAGAAAAACAATCATAAAAAGAAAGATTCAAGTTAGAATCAACATAACAATAACAGGTGCATTACTCCAAAAAATATTACTTTTTTCATAATTTAGCTATTTACTAATTTAAAAATGCCCAATAGAACATAGTTTAGTATTCAAAATTTTACAAACAGAGATGTAAATGATGAAAAGGGGAAAACTAGGAAATTTAAGAATGCAACACAAAATAATGCTTAAAAAAAGCATATAAATTTTTTTAACTAAACAGTCAGGCTTCAGAAAAAAAATTATCAAAGCTTTAACCTAATTAGTTTTTTATTCATTTAAAAATAATTATAAAAAAATCAATGGCATATAATTTTCACCAAAGCACTTTAAAAGCATATTTTCTGGGATAAGTTTTTAATGTATATAGGAAAATCCAATACTTTACATAACTTGAACATTTTTTTCAGCTCTGTAATTAGCGAGACTTAATTTACATTTCAAAGTTTACTTTTCAGTATCATTGACAATAGTATAAAAATAACTTTATTTTGTAAATAAGATTCAGATTCATAAAAAATTCTTGATCATAGGTCTCCCTATTTCTTAGACAAATATTATTCTTTAATCTGATAGCGTTGTCAGATAGTTACTAGGCAGCTCCATAACATAAATTCTATTTAAAAATGAACATCAAGAAAATAAAGTAGAAAAAAAAAGCAATGTTTATAATTGCTTTTCAATATAATTTTGACAAAGGAAGATGAAATGGGAACAGCTTTAATATATAATCCTTTTCGCCAAAAAAAAAATGATCTCCACATTTTAATAAAATTTCTTGATGTGGTGCGAACGATAGCTAGAAGAGTACTCACATGACTCTTCAGTAACTGCTTCCCATTTTTCTTCTTTTGTAAATGAAAATTGTGTAGGCACTGCATCTTTTTTTAATTGTCTACGATTTGTAAAAGGCTGATACACAAAATTATCATTTGTAAAATGCTCTGAACATAATAAGGAACTTCGAGATGGTTTAAAATTTGCCCTTCTAATATTTATAAGCCATCGCGTCAATAATAGTTCGTCCTTAGGAAAAAAATGAAAGCTTATTCCTTTCTTTCTGCATGATTCTTTCCAAGATGTATTTGTACAACCAAAGGCAGAACAGTGTCGCGTCATTTTAGAAGTACAAAATGGATATAAATTATTTCCTTCCTATCAGATTCCTCTCTGATGGAATAAACGTCAAAAATTGCGTTGTTTGTAAACATTACCGATTACATCGTTCTCTTCACTTCGAATCAGATTTGTGGCTGTTGATTTCTGAGATCTTCGTCCAGCTCTGCGGCATACGGGCTACGTATATATCCGAACTCCGAACTTCCTCAATGGGAATGGTTCACTGTAGAGATTTTAAACGGCTATTGCGTAACCAATATCAAAAAGTCACAAATCTCAGTGACCAATACTTTTCAAAAATGGGTGTGATTCAAATCACTGACAGGTTCTTATTGGTTAATATTTCGATTTCAGGTCTTGGATCACGATAGAAAGTAACAATCGATACGATCTGTCCAATGGACGCTCTCGAAGCAGATGTCAATCATGCATTTGTAAAGTCCCTTATCCACTGATGCTCTTTCCAGGAACAGACCCCCCCCCCCTCAAACACACAAATAGTTGGGGCAGGTGGCCGGTGGTGGGACTTCTGATCACACGCAGTGAGCTTCCTATTTCACAAAGAGTCAACTCTCCCCATCGCTGGAGGCTGTACGCGGCTTGACTAATCTTACGAAAACTAGATTTCTTCCGCATTCTTCTCAGAAAAATACTAATTTGGGTTTTTAAACAAGTTTCTGCCGATATTCAATGCTTCAAACAAAATTAGTAAAGATTTATATCTATTCTTAACTGGATATAAATACTATAATTACTAAATATCTACGATTGAAGCGATTTAATAAGTTCATAATTAAATTTTCTGCGCCTGGTTAGCATGAGAATTCCTTTACTCTGAAAGATTTCCCAGTTTTTAAAGTCAGAATTATGGCTTATTAAGCTGTTTTAAAAATTAAAGGATCATTTTAAATTAATTGCCAATGTTAAATTTTTCTTCATTGATTTATAAAAATATTTTGAGAAAGATGCACATATATTCATGCAAATTTAAAAACTTTTTTAAAGTTTTATAAGTATATAAAGCCTTGCATCACGTATATATGAATACATTTGTTTAGATATCATTAAATATTATAGTTGGCAATGAGTTAAAGAAAAAATGCTTCGTTTGTTAAAATTTTGTGGATTTCAGAATTTATCGAGAAATAATTTATAAAGTTCACATTTAAAATGCTTATTTATTCTTTTTGCTTTAAACTGACTTTCTTTAAAATATTTTAATTGAAAAGAACTTAAATAAATTAACAATTAAAATAAAAAAAAAATTTTCACTTCTTCTACAAAGTATTTTAAAGGTATGTAAAAGAGAACTGAGATCGTTAGACTCCAGATATATAATCTCATACATTTGCAAAAACGTCATTTCAAGAAAATATCAGTAGTGTATACTGAGTCTCTTTCAATCTAAACTTAAGATTTAAAAAATCGAAGGGAAATTTCGGAAAGTAAAGGAAGATAAATTGCCCCCCCCCAAAAAAAAAAGTTGCAACCAGGCTTTCGATTGTCATTTATTATCAAAACTAAAAGGCGTTCAAATTTACATTCTTATATATTGAAATAAATTCTGCATTTTGTCGAAGTATCTATTGTAAAATTTTCAGCCATCTATCATAGAAAATGTTTAAAAATTCGGTATCATGTAAATACGGTGTTTGCGTCTCACAATATTATATACTTTAGGAATTAAAAAAATAATAGTAAGATTAATACCACATTTCGTTAATATAAATATTACAATTATAAAGATTTTAAAGCTCATAATTGATAAAATTCATCTCTCATCATTGTGTATTTGACCCTTTAACAAGGTAATCCAACTGACAGTAATCCTCATAAATCTCAGTGTATCTACATAATTTTTTTAAAAAAACTCAGTTTTTAGCAAATTTTTTCCCCCGATTCAAGCATAATTTTATAGCGGAATTCCTTTAACATGACACTATCTATGGTTTATCTTTTTCACTAAGACTATAAAAATCAAGTCGAGCTTGTAAGATACTCTTATATGAATTACATAGGGCATAAAATTCTCCTAATTTAATACATAAATTAAATAAACATTTCCCAGATTTGGTTCTTGTATAGTATTAAGAATTTTTTTAAAAAAATCCGATGAGTTAAATTCTTTAATGTTGTCTAATCTATTTGTTGTTCCCATGAGGATTACTAAAAATTGAAAGCTTTTGAAACAAAAATAATAAATCAGGCAATAATTTAATGTAACTTAATAATAAAAAAAGAGTATCATTTAAAATATTCCTTCACTTCAAATATACGATTTAGTGCGTATCAATAAATGAAAAATAAAAAATTATTAGGGAAAAAGTTTTTTTTACTACAAAAAATTAAAATCTTTTTTTATATCTTAAGCGCAAAATAAATTAAATTATTTCTGATAGTTATCATAAAATGCACTAAGTATCAAGGAATTTATTTTTTTATTGGCAAATGCTCCATTTGAAATGTTG
Organism: Argiope argentata; assembly: GCA_026289955.1. Classification (NCBI taxonomy): domain Eukaryota; kingdom Metazoa; phylum Arthropoda; class Arachnida; order Araneae; family Araneidae; genus Argiope; species Argiope argentata. Next base: position 2,323,575 of record JAOUZG010043370.1, on the reverse strand, counting down.
ATGCCTTCTTAAATGATACAAAAAAAACTTTTTAAATCAATTTCCTTCAGAACGTGTCACTTTTTCTATAAAAATTAAGATTTAAAATGTGAAAGTAGTATAGAAAAGTATTATTTAAAAAGTAATTTCGCCTGGATACTTTCCCCTCTGTTTTTCGAAGTGTGTTAAATATGATACAATGCCCCTTTTAAAATGCCTGCTGATTTAAACGCTGCGTGGGTAAAAGGTTTACAGAAAATAGTGATGGGAAATCTCGTTCATTTCAAAGATTCGACTCAAAATCGTTCGTTCACCAATTTGACCCGTTCGTTTCAGGTCGTTCGCGAACGACCTTTTCAGACTCATCGAACGAAAGAATCAACTCTTTCGTTCGCGAACGATTAAACTACTCTTTCGTTCGCGAACGATTAAACTACTCTTTCGTTCACGAACGATTAAACTAGACTCTTTCGTTCGCGAACGATTAAACTAGGCTCTTTCGTTCGAGAACGAACGACTTTGTTGCTTCTGTGCTGACTCATTACGTCACTTCCCAATCCGGAAATTTCCGGTTGTATTGTGATTATTGTGTTTACTTCTCGACGTATGTGTTGTTATTTTGCTAAATAGATTGTTCTTTCTGAGAAATATGTTATACATAGGCCATATGTAATTCATGGAGAGAGAAGGAGGCTTGAAGTGAAGGCTGCGTATTGTGTGCATGTTTTTGCACTTTTCTTGGCTGGTTTTGTAAATTTGTTGTTCAAGTTTTCAAAATGAATGTTTTGTTGATGGATTATCCCTAGCTGATATTCAGGTGTGAATATTCCAGTATTTGCGAAGACCCCTTTGCGTGTTCGCTTTTCCTATTTCTGGTGTGCAAAGGCTTTTGCCACTTTCTTTTCTTCAAATCCAAGGTAGGATTTTTCTGTGTTTTTCTTTTTCTATTTTATTGGGTTTTTAGTGGCTGTTTCACTTGACCCTGGCTGCATCGAATTAGAATCTTCGTCAGCGATGACGAAGCGAAAACCGGAGGACTTAGAGTCTGAAAGCAAAGCAAAGGATAGAAAAATAAACTATATTTTAAATAACGAATTTTCTAATTATGAAAAAGCGAAATGTGCTATTGAGAAGGGTTGCCCAAAAATTAAATTATGCATTGACAGCACGAACGGTCCGTCACCATGGATTAAACCTACAATCATAAATACCACTTTCGGCCTACTTTCTCATACGGATGACACTTTTTCTTTAAATAAATATAAAAAATTAATCCTTGTCACTCGTCACCTAAATACAGTCCAGAAGGTGTCCGACTTCGTAAATGGCTTCCCTGAAGCAAGGATTCGTATAATTGATTTCAACATTGTTTCGAAATATATCATTCGTGATATTGATACGGACTTTAACATTGTAGACATCAATACAGAACTTTCTTCGCAGGACATCAGTGTTAGTAAAATTGTACGTTTAAAAAAAGGAACCTCAGACCCCATTCCAATTGTCTTAATAGAAGAACTGGGAAGAACAAACCGTTCTGAAATAAAGATCGGGCGAATAATTTTTAAAGTTACAAAATTTATTGAGAATCCAAAGCTATGCTTCAAATGTTTAAGATTCGGCCACACTCAAATTCGTTGCCATAACGAAAAAAAATGTAAAAACTGCGGGGGCTCTCACGCAGAAGAGTGTAATGTACCAACCAAATGTTTTAGGTGCGATGAAGCCCATGACGCACTAGACAAAAACTGTAAGTATTTCTCTCTAGAAAAAGAGATTATAAATCTGGTCAGAGACAAAGACATTTCCTTTTTGGAAGCAAGAAAGATTGCAACTTCACAAACCTTTGCCCAAAAAGTAAAGACCCATTTGCCGACTCAGGGTATTGTAAACCCTCAAAAGGATATTTCGGACCTTCATTTGGCCATAAAGATCTTACAAAATTAATTTCTACTCTTGTGCCACAAGGTGATGCACTGTCCAAACTCCAGGAAGTCAACAGACAGTGTATGGTACGCATAAGTGAAACTCAAGAAAAGTGTGACATACAAGCTCAAGAGAATTCGATTCTCAGTCAACAAATTGAGACTCAAAGAAAAACTATAGACGCTCTAAAATCCAAAATAGCTCTATTGGAAACGAATCTCGAATACAGACAGGTTCTTAGTCCTGGTGTTGTTCTCGACCAACGGTCACTCGCTGAAATAAATCATTTCAGTGGTGAGGAGGATTTCTCGGGCATCGGTTAATTTTTTTTGTTGTTGTTTTCCCTCCCTTTTCTTTCTTTTCCGTTTTCTTTTTTTTTCTCAATCATGAAGTTTATTCAATGGAATGTTAGGGGGATCAAAAATAAGATCCCTTGGCTGCAGGCCCCACCTTTTGTGTCTGCCCAATGTTTAGTTTTGCAAGAAACCTGGCTAAACGCCTCGTCTGTTTTCAGTTTAAAAGGAAAAAAAGTCTTTCGAGCTGAAAGACAAAGTTCTGATAGAGGCGGTTTGCTGACTGCTGTTGAAAAACACATCCCGGCTCAAGTTATTTCTTTCATCCTTCCACCATCTTCCGTGGAGGTTTTAGGTGTCAAAATATGGATTGGTCCAAATTCTAACTCCCCACTTACTATTCTAAATCTTTACTCTCCTGGTGGTAAATTTGAGGATAACTGGTTAGAATCTTTGTTTTCTCAAATTTCTCCTCCTTTCATTTTACTGGGTGATTTTAATTTACATCATCCAGCACTAGGGAGTGAACATACTTCCACTGACGCAAATTTGGTCCTAGATTGGATAAGCACCAAACAAATGTGCCTATTAAACATGCAACATTTTACAAGATTTCAAGGGACTCAAGCTCCTTCACTATTAGATCTGTCCATATGCTCCGCTGATATTTTTAGCAAGATTGGGTTAGAGGTATCTCATGACTTGTATGACAGCGATCACTGTCCCATTTTTATTTCCCTTTTCAACCTTGGTGAAAAATCTCAATATACTCGTAAATATACAAATTGGGGCCAATTCTCTAAAAAGGTCAATGCTGTCTTAAGATGTCAAGAAACTGATTTTTCTCTCGATAGTCTTATTAAAGTCATCCAAGAAAGTGCAAAATCGTCATCATATTCTGTTTGTAACTCAGTCCACTCTCATTGCCCATGGTGGGATGTTAAATGTAACTACCTAAAAGCCCTCAAACGAAAATTACTAAGGAAAGCAAAATCACACCCTTCTAAGTTAAACTGGTTTGCATATAAAGAAATGGCGGAAAAGCTTAGGAAACACGTCAAGAACAGAAAACGCAGCTTTTGGGAGAAAACATGCCAAGAGGTGGCCTCTTCCCATCAGGCATTTCGCATTGTTAAAGCCCTACTAAACAAAGATGAGACGCCTTGTACTTCCAATCTCGTTCTCTCGTCGGGCATTACCCTAACCGCACCGATCGCGCAGGCAAATGCGATAGCAACCAGTCTAATCAAGAGGGCCCCAAAAGAAAGAATCCCTTTGGATTTTTCGGTTGAGAACCCGGAAAAGGATGATTTAAAATTTTTGAATTGCCCGTTTTCGCTTAGAGAATTTAAAAATGCAATAAAAAGAACAAAAAATAAATCTCCTGGAATAGATAATATAAATAAGAAAATGTTGTCCTGTCTCACCGACGATAACATTAAAATTTTTTTTGACATTTTCAATTACTTATGGTCAAACACAATTGTCCCAGAAAGCTGGAAAATCGCAAAAATCATTCCTATTTTAAAACCTATGAAAAATGCAGCAGAGACCTCTTCTTACAGACCCATTGCATTAACCTCTGTTCTGGGTAAGATGTTCGAAAAGATTATTTTAGACAGGGTCCTGCGATTTTATTTGGACAAAAGGTTTTTCTCCCCTCTTCATGCTGGTTTCCTCCCGTACAAAGGATGTGACAGCCTTTCTGCAAACCTTCTCAACAAAATTTTAATAGCCAGAGATCAGAAGATGCTTGCTTATGGCATATCTTTTGACTTAAAGGCGGCTTACGATAACGTATGGCATGATGGACTAATGCTCAAAATATTACAATCGGGGATCAAGGGTAAAATTGCCCTGTGGATTTCTCATTTCCTACAGGATAGAAAAGCCTTCGTTTCTTGGAGAGGTGTTTCGTCTTCTCTATTCAAGCATGATAGAGGTGTCCCGCAGGGTAGCGTCCTTTCCCCGCTCCTATTCACGGTATTTATGAGTGACATTTATTGTGTATTACCTAAAGATGTCAACTGTTTTATTTATGCGGACGATATTTTTTTATTAGTGGTGGAACATAATTTTGAAGCTATTAAAAACAAGATGCAGTTTTGTGTTTCAAAGCTGGAAAGTTGGTGTAATGAATGGCACATGGACATTGCTCCTCAAAAGAGTAATATCATAAACCTTTCATCTAGAAAATCACCTGTCGGGTTCGACGTCCACTTTCAGGATGGCTGTATCCCTTGGACCAATAATATTCGCTATCTAGGCATTCAGTTTGCTCCTACCATGTCCTTTAGATTACATATTGATGGGCTAAAAATTAAAGCACTTAAAAAGTTAAACATGATTAAAAGATTGGCCACTCCTGGTTGGGGTGCAAATGCATCTAATTTGTTAAAAATCTGCAACGCATGTATTACTCAATCAATTGAATTTGGTGCTCATACAATCGGTATGACCAATAAAGCTGGTGTAGCATCCTTACAAACGATACAAAATAACATCCTTCGTTTTGCTCTTGGTCTACCTCGATGGACACCCCTTCCCATACTTTATAAGATTTCAAATGAATTAAACATGAAATTAAGATTCGAAAAGAAAAACATAATTTTCTTTGTGAATCAATTCTCAGCACGGGATTTCACTAACGTATCGAAATCAATTTCCGAAATGAGATCCTTGGTTTCCAATAGAATTTTCCAAAGAGTTCCCTGCGGAAAAACTTTAGATGAATACTGCCGTCATGAAAATTTGTCCCTGGACCAAATAATCCCGATCAATGTTCCGGTAAGATTGGACGACTGTAAAAATTTCTGCATAAAGACTCATGGCTTGAAATTTCAGCAAAGGAGCTTGGACCCAATTATCATTAAAATTCTTTTTGCAGAGTTTAAATCTCAGGTTCCCTGCGATAGGATTATTTTGGCTACAGATGCATCAAAAACTGTAAACTCTACAGCGGTGGCAGCGGTAAACTGTTCTTCGAATGTGGAAATTAAGGGGACGATTCACAATATCAACTCAGTGTTCACAGGGGAGGGCTATGCCATAGCTCTGGCGGTGACGAACTTTGTAAAAGAACACAAAGACTATATTCTTCTGACCGACAGTCTATCTAATTTAATGGCCCTGAGTTGCCTTCACTTCCATTCTCCGAGAAGTGTTCATTTTGTGGCCCGGGTTATATTTAATGCGTTAAAGATTTGTTCCTCTTTGGAATTAATATACACTCCCGCACATGTGGGAATCACTGAAAACGAGAGGGCTGATAGTGCTGCTAAGCAAGCTCTAATGTCCCCTTATATCTGTAACTGGATCTCACCTGAAGATATAAGCGTGAGTTGTGATAAAATTGTTAGGCATAAACAAAGTTTAGAATGGGTGAAATCTAAATATTATGAGAAATACAAATGGCTTGATGCTTTTAATTTTAAAAAACTCCATCTATCTAGACGAAATGAGGTATTAATTTTCCGATTAATATCTAGGACTCTTCCGGTAAATGCAGTTCTGTTTAAATGTAGGCTCGCTGAGTCACCAAACTGTACCCAGTGTCAAATTCCAGAAACTTGTGAACATTTTGTTCTCTCTTGTAGCAAATTTGAGATAGCTAGAGATGCTCTTCGGGCGAAGTTGGGCTGTATTCCGTTGTCATTGGATTGGATTTGTGACTTTTCCATACAGGGTTGCAATAAAGTGAAGGCTGTTGTTGCTTTCTTGGTTGATTCTGGCAGATTCTAAAGTTTTTTCTTTAAAAAAAAATTCTCTTTGTTGCTTGCTTTGACTTTTGCTGACAGTTCTGTAAACTGTTTTCCCAGTGCTTAATTCTAATAACCAGTGAACTTTTCTTTCTCTCTTACTGTATTTTTGAGGCAGGTTGAGTTTTCAGCGAACACAGTTAGGTGTTCCCTTTTATTATTTTTATTTTATTTATATTATAAATCGTGTGATATTCGTGGTTTTTAGACCTCTTTAACCCGGCACAAGCTAAGAATTTATTCAGGAGCATAAGCCGGAAATAAAGCCTCCTTTCTCTCTCTCTCTCTATGTTATACATAAAACAGAAAAGGGGGGAATGCTTACACTCTTATGATTCTATTCCCCTTTCGCAGGACTGGATGACTGTCTAGGTTTTGTAATTTTAAACATTAGTTATTTTACTGCCTGAGATTACAGTGTTATTTAATGGTGTTTGTAATGCTTTTTAAAAACGTTTTTTTAGGTCCAATATTACTTTTTATTTTATTATGAAATTTTTCCTTTTATTTATTTATTTTATTTACGTAATTATTTTAATATGAAATTTTGTCAGTACGTAGCTTTATTATTACGTTTAGATAATTCCATAAAAAATAAAGCTCAGTCACCACTGGCACTATTTTAACTTTTGAGATATTATATCATTATTTATAATATTATTCAATAATTTTTAAGTAACATTAGTAATATTTTTATCTTGTCAGAACCTGATGTTGTTTTTGAGATGAAGTACTTAGGGTCAACAAAAATCCATAGTCGAAAAATAAAAATTTTATTATATGCACGAGCATCTCAAAAAAAATCAGCTTTTAATAATGTATTGCCATTGCATTTACAAAGCTCCAATTTTTAAAAAATAAGTTAATTATTCCAGCAAATAAAACCTAGAAAAATGTAACTTAGAGCACATGATTATATAAAATGTAATAAATAGGAAATGTGATATATTTTTTAAAATAAAAAAGTGACTAATTCAATGAAACAATTAAAACGAATAAAAATATTATTTAACTATCACGAGCATGGGTAGATTTACCGTTCGAGAAATTATGTTCTGATATGATGCATTGAAATATGCACGATTTCATTTGAATCTTTTCAATTTATTCCTCTTTTATTTATTTTTACTTCCTGGAATATATGTCAATAGTCGTATGAAATGAATTAACGACAGGATTCACTTTGAACTCAACTTTTGGACAAGCACCTTTGTATAAGTATGCATATGTAAACTGGGTATTTTTTAATTAAAGTATTTTTTCAGTTTTATAAAAATGCATAGTTTTTACTAAAATAATTCTTAAAAATTATTTATTAAATTTTAAAATTTATTTTTGTATTCACAATACACAGACTATTGTAAAATTATGTCTATTTTGATTTGACAAAAGCGTAGAAATGAATATATATATTTACATATATATAAACTATTAATACTAAAAAAATTAAGTCAACTTTCTGAAAGTGCAGACTGGCATGCCGTAAACTCTATGACGAGTTTGGCAGAAAATTTGACAGATGTTTATAAAATATATACTAGGTATGTGTACCCAAACTTTAACTATCCAGCTTTTATCGTTCTGTAGTTCCCATACTAACTTACGTTTAAAACAGTCAGATAGATAGATTTCTTCTACACTGATGTTACAGAAAATTTGATTGAAATGTATAAGTTTGGTGCTAAGATCTTATACCAAATTTCATCCATCTAGCTCAAAAGGCTTTTGCATTATTTTTGTCAAACATAGACATTTTCTGAAAATGTGTTTTCTAATTGAAGGAAGAATGAAACATGGAGATTCATTAAAATCTTGAGTTCAAATTTTTTTGTCAATTGCAATATTTTCTCTAAATTTTATAAATGAGAAAATAAAAATGCTAATTGAAGCATATATATATATACACATATATATATATATATAATATAAATTTTTTCTTAAAACCAGAGCGAGATAGTATATTGCAGTGTTTCAAAATTTAACAAAACAAGAATATTTAAGCAAATAAATAATAACATAAAAGCAATTTTAAACAAATGAGAATGAGCACCTTTCTTTTTTTTCATTTATAACTATTTTTACAGCTGAAAAATAATTGGATTCAATGATACAATAAGAGATGTGACATATTTATTTATTTATTTACTTTGAAAAAAAAATTATATATATATAAACTTTTAAAAAATAAGTAAATAATTTATCATGACAGCAGTGCACGTGACTTAAATAAAATTTATTTTATATTTTTTTATAATATCTTAAATTTACGAATAAAAGAGCACGCAAAATACAAAAAGACAAATAAAATGTTCGAATTGATTCATTTTAAGACTATATTGTATTATAAAGTATTTCTGAAATGTTTTTTTAATTAGTAGTATTAAAAGGTAAAATTTGGTATCATAACAGAAAAGTCGTAATATACTCCAACATTTTTTCAATAAAAATCTTTTACAATTAAAACTTCCTGAAATCTCCAATATAAATAAACGGCAATGCCCTCCTCCATCTCCATCCACCAGAAGAAGAAAATTCCCACACTTTCTGATTCCAGGAATTGAAAAATGTTATCGCTACCTCCCATAAAGTACTTCCTTTTTACTAAACGAGTGTCCAAAATTTGTTGCGATAAAAAAGCTAAACGCCGTGTAATCACCCAAGGTCAACTACTAGTCTTTTGCTAAGCGACATTGAAACATCTGCCTCCTCTCCCCTCCCCCTGTTTTCCCATTCTTTTGCGGACATAACCACAAACATCTTATCTCTAGGAGGTTCAGGCATGAAATTAGCAAGTTCCCCACAGTCGTTCGTAAACATTTTCATTCATGTCCTCAGCCATGGAGGAGGACGGCTGCTCCGTTAGCTCCGTTAGCTCTCGCTCTAGCGAGAGTTCTTTACGTAGACGCAATGATGGTTATGCTAGCGCTTTTCAAAAAGAAACTTTTATGCACTGTCATTACGTGAACGAACTGTACTTCCAATTAGGCGATTTCAGTAGACAACTAGCTGACGTTAATTGTCCTCATATGGCCCGTCTTAGGTTCCCTGAACTTAAAACACCTTATGACTTTGAGATTAGGTCTAAAGACTTGGAAAGTAAGATCAAAAAAGTAGAAAAATTAATTAAGGAAGCCAAACCTTGCCTAAAGAAAGATTGTTTAAAACACGATGGAAATAAAAATAGATGCCAATTTCTCGTTAATCAAGAAAAGATGATTCTCCAAAAGAAAGAGCTACTAAAATCTTTTGAAGACACCCTGACCCAAATGAGGGAGGACAAACTAGAGCACACAGAACAATATCTTCAAGAGATTGACGCATATAAAGAAATTCAAAAGCAAACCAGAAATATGGAGGAACAATTTAGAGAAGTAAGCCCCTGCCTACTTCCAAACTGCAATACTCATACAACCCCCTACAGTCAGGATGAAGTGATGGAGACTGAGCCGTTCCAAGTAGTTGACAAAAGACATGCCGCCAAAAGAAAAAGCTCAATAGACAATCCAGAAATAACCATTCAAAACAAATTCCAGGCCCTTGATGAAGCAAAAACAACCCAAACAAAGATTATTCCCCCAATTAACCTCAAGATGTCCGAAGATTACAATCTGACACTACAAGAGATCTGCAGAAAGTTCCCCGAGACCGAAAACACCTACGTAAGAGGATTCATCAGAATCTCCCCGAAAGACAAAACGGCTAGAAGTGATATCCTTGAGTTACTAAAGAATCAGAATAAAGAGTTTATTCTCTCCGAAGACCCCGCTGAACGCCCATTAAAGGTTATTATCAAAGGACTCCCTGGAAACTTCGAAAAAGAAGAGATCAAAAGTGAACTTGAAGAAAAAGATTTTATAATCAACAGAATATCCCAACTCAAAAATTTTAGAAAATCTCTACATCCCATTTTCCTACTTGAAGTTAAAAAGACCAAAAATAGCCAAAGTATCTTTAACGTTAAATCCATTGCCTATATCAAGATCAAAGTAGAAACGTATAGAAGACCAGCAAAAGCAACTATGTGCTTTAATTGTGCAGGCTTTTTCCATAGCGCGCGGAACTGCAATTGCAGACCGCGCTGCATAAAATGCAACGAAAATCACCCGACGCAGCAATTGTCACGAAAATGGACACCTGGCTTCTTGAAAGGGGTGCAGAAATTTTCCTACCACTAGAAGACCCTCAATACCCAGGAAAACTTTCGCAGAAGCGCTACAGGAAAAATCCATTAACCCAATACCAAACAGTAATCAACCCAACTCTCAAGACCGAAACCAACACCAAAAAATGAAAACGCCTGCTGGCCCATCTGCACCTCAAAAAACCGACAGCCTGGAAATAGATGAATCTAAAGAATTGATAGAAACCTTAAGAGAAATAAAATCCCTACTTAATGAATTCCCAGACTTGATTAAAGCAGCGAAAAACCTTCGAAAAACGGCAGATAAAGAGGAGCGTAAGCTCATCCTGATTAACGCACTCCTTGCCTGACTCTTTCAACTCAAAAAGTGGTCTTTGCCTTGCTCCCTGATTGGCTGCCGACGATCAAAGGATTATCCAGATCTCCGAAGCAAAAACTTAGCAAAAATCCTGAAGTCTCTAGCTCTTCATAGCGCCTGCACCTACTCTCTCCTGATTGGCCCAGACATCCTTCCTCTTCCCCTCCACCCATCTCGAGGTTCGCAGTTCCACTGCTCCTTCTATGTCTGCTCATTCCTTCCCTCTTCGTGCAGAGGTGAAGGTCTCTCCACGGGACTCAAAAGTCACTGTCAGCTACCAAAAGCAAAGTCAAATTTTCCTCAACAACCCACAATGACAGGAGATAGTTTCTTCGGAAACGGGCTCTCCTTAATCTCAAGTATCAGTCGTTCGTAAACAGGAATAACCAGGTCCACACACTCGTTCGCGAACGACCTTGTGGATCCACACACTCGTTCGTAAACAGGAATAACCAGGTCCACACACTCGTTCACGAACGACTGTGTGGATCCACACACTCGTTCGCGAACGACTGTGTGGATCCACTTCACTGTTCATTCGTCAATTGTGACGTAACACAGCATACGTTGTTATTAGTCATATGATATGATATGTCATATTTAGCGCCATCACTATACGTATTTGGTGGGATTTTTGACAGCTTATTGATTTCTTATATCTCTCTTTCCCCCTGAAATGTCTGTATTTTTAAAAACTTAAATTCCGACTTTTTTTTTTAATAAAGTAGAATCATTTTCTTCTCAAATTCAATTGTTGAACTGAGTAATGCAAAAAATGTAAAAGAATACAGCAGCTGAATAGATCCCGAAATATTAATGCAAAATAGAATTCAAAAACTTGGAGGACAAAATTTTTTTCGCTTGTGAGTATTAATTTAAATTTAGTAGATTTGTATAACATTATTTTTAGTACATTAGATTTAGTGAAATGTATTTTTAAAATCAGATTTTAATTAGTGTTCATACAATAATTTACTGTTTTTTCTCAGTTTCTCAAATTATCTTTGAACTAATAAAGTCCTCTTCTCACCATTGAAAATTCATGTCTGAGTGAAATATAAGAGATTTCTAAAAGCTCCCATCATGGCTTTCATTTACATCCTTTTCCAAAACGATTGTAATTCTTCTATATTGATGACAACCAAGCTGAATAATGATTGTATCAGAAGTAGATTTTATTTTTTATCCAAAAAGTACAAAATTTCAAGAAAAAGAAAAAGATGTTTAATAAGTTTTCCCCTTTTTATGAAAAAATTTTAAAAAATTTATATTATCCTTATCATTTGAGCGATTTTATTTAAACTAATGTTTGAAATACCCTATCTAAAACTCTAAAGTGAAAAAAAAAGCTTTTTTATTGTTATATCTAGCCACAAAATCCTGAAGAACTGACGAATATAAATGTAGGAAAAGAAAATAATATAATAGCAAGCTCATATGACACCGAAAAAATACATATTTTTTAAATAGAGCTGTTTAAATAGTTTTGTTGGACTATGCTTTCTTATTGTTTGTTTCTGTTTTCGAATTTGTGTGCTGAAATAAGCACATTAAAAACAGTCCCACTGTTTAGAAAGATTGTTTTTTAGAGGGCAAAATAATCTATTCACTATTTTAGAAGAAATATTTCACAAATTCTTTTCTCGTATGAGAAATAATAAAGAGGATTTTTTTTATTCGTTCTTACTAAAATTAATTTATTTTGACAAATTTCAAGCTTAAAAAAAAACATCTTTCGGGTTTTTATATTACTGTGTCAGAATGTAGTCTCAAAATTTCATCAGTTCAGAATCAATTAGAATAATAACTAAAAAAAAGTAACCAATTTAAAAATTTGATTATTTGCAATATAACCTTTTTCTATCTTTTAAATCAAATTCCATTTTTCTTCTATGAGATTAAGACTCCTTTCTTTAAAATATGAGTTTATATTCTTTTTTTTAATCATTTACTTATATTTTGCTACATAAGCATTGATTTTTTGATTTTGTGATTCCTCTGGCCCTATCACATGGCGATCGGTTGATCGGTCTGGCCTGTAGAGTGCCAACACACATGCAGATACATTGAGCATATTGACAAAGCATGCATTTAATGTTACATATTGCTAAATACTAAAAATAGTTTGTAATAGCATTGTCATCTCTATTTTTATTTTGTCATATTTATACAAAAAAAAAAAGAAGTTAAGTTAGAGTTTGAAAATGTTTGCATAATCATGTGAAACTTTTCTGTGACGTAGTATGCCAAGAATGGCATCGGTTGGCGCTACTATAGAACTGCGTTTAAGTTACCAAATTTGACAAGTGTATACCTTGGAGGCCGGAAATGTGCATCTTGGAGCGATTTTTTTTCGAATTTTGAATTAGAATTTAATTAATTTATAACTAAGGAATTCCGGTTTTATCCCGCTATACCTTCCGAAAATATTACAGCACAAAATTGCTTTTTACATCACATTGAAGCTCAAAAAATATATTTTTAAAGTTATTATTTTTATATCTTTTAAATTGTTTTTCTATTTTTAATGAATTTTTTAAAAGAATAATTTTATTATATTTTTCAACAATTTCTTTCGCATAAAATAAAAAATAAAATTTAAACTGCACGAACATGTTACCCGCTCACAGGAAGAAAAAAAAGTTTTTGTCAGCGCGTTGCCATCACGTTGAGAGAAACTAAAAATAAAAGCTTAAATTAATATTTACAATAAATTAACCAAGGAGAGAGTAACTTACAGCACGAGTCTGTATGAAATGAAATAAATATGAAATGAAATGTTTTCTATAAAAAAAAGAAAAAATAAGTATGCGAAAAAGTTTTTTATGACGTTTTAAAATCACTGTCTCATTGATTCAGTAATTCAATTTTATTTTATTCATATATAGTTTAATATATCCAGGATATCCTCTCTAATCAGAACCCAACAGCTAATTTATTGAACTTTATTAACTGGCATATATATCTGATAAAAAATAGCCTAAATGAAATAAATAATCTTATTTTATGTAACTTTAGTCAGTAAATGCTCAGATAAAAAAAGGAAATTTAAATTTGTACAAAATCCTTTACTCTTTCCTAATTAACAAAATATTCTTGAGACATCAATATTTTAAATAGAAATTGTTAAAATCCTATCAACTAATATATTTAACTGCGCAATCCTCTCTTTTCTAGTTCACGGTTTCATTCAGATCTGGATTAACAGATGTCGTTATTTGTAAATGATTCTGTGAAATATACAAACATTTTTTGTAGCATTTTAGTGACTCTTTTCGAAACTTAAAGATGTCTGGCAGGTAACATTTCGTGATTTTGTAATCTATTTTGATTAAAGAATTAAGCAGCGAGAGAGTTAATGCGCATGCTTGAATTTTATTTTTCTCCGTATTCAAATATATCCATCAGATTTTTTTAATTTCTCACAAAACAACTGAACTAGTTTAGCAAAGATACTGCTTCAAATTTTGTCAAAAGCTTGGTGATTTTCAAAGCAGAACAATTCGTAAGATTGAGCAAGTGTTTGGATGAGACGCTAAGGAGTTGTTGTTGCTATTGTTTCTTTTCCCAGATGGTGTAACTTAGCTGCACAATCTCCATAAAATCAAAAATCTCGAGGAAGTCCGAAAACAGTGTAGGTCCTTTAAAATCTAGCCAGTAGTAAAAGTCAAGCACTTCAGGATATGGCTAGGGGAAGCCTGTTTAGTCATGCACCAATGACACTCGGAAAAGAGTTACCGACCCTGTTGGAAGGTAAGAGTTCTAATGTGACCCCTTAAGAAGTGAGAGAGGACCGTCTGCGGCTTCCTAGACTTATTTAGTCTGTGGCACCAACGTGGTTTAACACCAGCGTACCAAGGGTGCATTGGTGGTATTCTACAAAGAGCATTATTTTCATTTTTCTTAACCCTTCTTTGCATGATGATGGAAATTTCCATCAAAATATTTAGTCAACAAAAAAAGGTACTCAAAACCCTTGTTCTGTAAATTTGTTGTTGCTGGCAACTTTTTAAGCGACTATTGCGTACAAAAAAACGCAGTTGTCAAAAAATAGCAAACGTCACTGTCAATTACCAGGCATTCCGCTATTTGTTGTGACTGGAAGAAATGAGCGAGATTTTAAATTGTTTTATGGTAATTAATTTAATATTAATAATAATTAATTAATTAAATTATACAGAATAAAGAAGATTTAGTAAAGAATATTTTTTTATTTATTTAGTACTGAGCTAAATATGTGACAATGCATGATGATGTAAATTTCCATCATATTGTTTTTTACATAATACATATTTTTATTTACACCAAGATTTTTTTAAAATATTTTTCCTTTAATCTAGAGCATTAATTACATCACTCTGATTTTTTTTAAAAAGAAAAAATCATGCAAAGAAGGGTTAATAGAAGATATTTCCGAAAAAGTTAAACTTGTGTTGGATGTATGCAAAGCAGCAGCAGAGGCAGACTTAATCAACTTATCGGCAATTTCATTCCCATTCAAACCAACATGGGAAGGAACCCATCCCATTGGAAGTAAATAGGGTGTCTGGTAGAAAGTCTGCTGGCAAGATCCAAGATGTTCAGACTTGTATTGTCCCCAATAGACGTCCATTGAGAGTGGTGCTGTTTAGAGGCACGGATGTCTGTTAAAAATTGTCAAAAACTTGGTGATTCTCAAAGCGGAACAATTCGTAAGATTTAGCAAGTGTTTGGAGGAGACGCTATGGAGTAACACAAGCTAGTGTGTCGTTGGACCGATTTAAAAATGGCCGCACATTGGTGGAGACCATCAGGAATGCACTACGAGTAAGCACCGGAAGTTCAAACACTAACAAAAGAATAATACCAAAAGTTTTACATCGACTCTGAGATGCAATTTAGCTCAAAAGACCACACCTCTGGACGACGAAAACGGTTCAATTGCTTCATAACAAACTGTGGGCACATTTGTCACATCTGATCCAGATTTTCTTGGCAGTCCTCCAACCTCCCTACTCTCCAGATATCGCTTCTTGCCACTTCTGATTGTTTTGGAAATTGAAGATACCCTGAAAGAATCCCGTTTTGAGAGAAGAGAATTTATAATGAACATCATTCCAAAAGAAGTTTTTCAAAAGTGTTTTCAGCCACGGGAGGATCATCATGGGCTGTGTGTGCAACATGATAATCTACATATTCAACTTGTTGGAAAATAAAAAGTTAAAAGGGAAATTAACAGAAACATTTTTATCAATGAATTTCTCACAACGAATATTTTTTAATAAAATAATTCAAATATGCATTTTTGTACGAATACCCATGAATGCAATTTTTGTATGAATGATATATTTTGAGTATTTATTAATACGAAAAGTATATTGTACAAATTTAGATGTATTTTTTTCTACTTTTTATTTTCTGCAAATACAAGTTTAAAAATAAAAGTTTGTAAACAGCCCAGTATTTTGAAACACCAAGTAATTCTTTTAGTGCTTTTCGTAACAAACTCTCTGTATACGTGCAAGTGCCAAAAATACTTGCTCCAGTGATGTATCACTGATCAGATATTCTTCTAAATCAAACTCTTCTTTCATTCTTGACATAAATTTGAAGAGATGGCTCACGGTGACAGACGGACTTACCACATGATACTGTAATATACCCTGGAAAAAGAACGTATATTAATATTCAACGTTAATAGAGATATACAATAGATATTATAAATATATTTTGGAAGAACAAAAAGTTATATTCCAAGCAGAAAGTATGCATTCAGAAGGATTAATTCTGCCCATGCCCGTTGTGTTTCAGTTCATGTTTTGTGACAGTTTGAACAAACATTTCCTTTCGAAGCTTATTCCTTCCCTGGTGTCTTCTTTTCACTCTGTTATGGAAGAATCGTCAATTAATATCACCACCTTGAAGTATAGTTAACCACTCAAAATGCTCTATCATTAATATTCAAATATAATTTAAAATAATAGAAATGTATTACATTCAATCTCGTTCATTCGGTTTGTGACTATCCGATCTCTGTAATAACCGGTTTATTACTTTATCGTAATTAAATGAGGAAAGCACGGCGTTGCATTGACAGTATTGCTAAGGTATTGAAGTGGACGTCTGCTATGATCCTCTTAAGTGTCATATGCAAAATACTCCTAAACAACTTAGCTTATTCTTCCTTCAATAATAAGGTGAATAGCAGGTCTATACTATTCTGAAATCAATTTAGTATTTTGAACTCTAATATGAAATTGTTTAGACCAGCCCATCCGCATAAAATTGTCTCCTTTACTCTACCTGATATTCGTCTTTCAACTTTGCTCCCTTCAGGTTAGAGTCAATATGTGTTTTCATTTCCTTGATGAACTCCACGTCTTTCTGTTTTTTGCTTTTCACTTTGATGATGAGCGTGTATCCCTGGCCGAACTTGCTCTTCAGCCGTTGAGTGGAACCGAGGCATCGAAGACGGCCGTTCACCATGATACCGAGTCGGCCGCACAGCTCCTCGCATTCTCTTATGCTGTAAGGGTATAAAATAGCGCAAGTGAACAACGAAATTCTTTACTGTAAACGGATAGATGGATTTTATTGACGCGAAAGCCGTATCTGACTATACTGCGCCAGGCATATGATTGAAAAGTATTCTTTTTGATTTCATTTAAAGTACTGTAAAAAGTAGAAACTGATAAAATTGCAAAGCAGTGTCTCTTACAATTGTAAAAAAGGTAAGTCATATCTAGACTCTCCGACCCACCTAAAGGCACACGGATTCAAACCACGAAGGCTGAATGATCGGACCGCCGCAACACTAACACTGGCGGAAACTATGATTGAGTCCTAATGGCCATTACCGACCACGGTATAACCCTCCGTAGGAAGTATGTCCCTTCATCGATGGGAGGAATCTAACCCCCACCTATCTGTGTACCTCCCAGGATGGCGATATCCAACCATAATACCGGAAGCCTATCTATCTCTTTCCGACGAGCTCCCCCCCCAAACGCAAATACAGGCGTTTGGGGGGGCAACTATGGAAAAGTAAAATCCCCGGACAATTTTAAAAACAACTATGGGGATGGATAAAAAGGGATTCAACATGAAAATGCCATTTTTTAAAATAATTTATATTCGAAATAAAGGGCTCTTATATCTAATTATCATGAAATATTGTGTAAAAAAGGTAAACACAACATAATGAAATGTTAAATAATATGTAAAAAATCAGTTGCTTCTAAAAATTAAAAAAAAAGGTTTTTATGGGAAGGTACCCTTTCAGTCATTTACATGTCCACTAATGAAGTATTAAAAAATCTCAAGTGCTGATGATTAAAATTAGGACATTTAGTTAAAAGGTGAAAAACCATTAACATCACTTGGCATCTCGAACAGAAAGGTGTTTTTATTGCAGAGTCAAACCCAAATAAAGTGAAAAATTGTCCTATGATTAATTGACCATTGGGACTATGCGACTGTGGCACTCAATACCATATTAAAAACTTTTCTCAGCTGTTTATTTCATAAGTTTTATTGACTTTTCTTTATTAGATTGTGGCGGTACTTTTCTGTTGCTGTATATCTATATTTTAAATAATTTGTTTGCCTTATTTTGTATTCGTAATTATGATGTCAAATCTACTCCTTACGAAGTATCATCATTCATAAAATTAGAAAACGACCATTGCAAAACCACGATGAAATAGTTTAATTACATGCTCAAAATTGTTGCGAGGGGATCTGAAAATGTATATCTTAAAAGGAAGGGAAAATTATATTTTTGCAATTGCACGGGTGTCTAATTGAAACAAAAATAATAACACCCTTCATCTCTCTTATACTATCTCACCCTGACTTTTTTTTTCTTATGATTTTGCTTTGAATTTTGAACAGAAAGAATAAGTGAAACTGAGTAAGGCCACTGAAATGTTTTCGTTTTATACTTTTTGTCAAATATTATTTAGAATTCTTTTTTAAGATTAAGTAGAACTAAACCCTTATAGATAAATAACCGAACTGGCAGTATTAGCTTATTATATTTTTGTGAAGATATATTGAACTTAAATACGGTATTTTTAGTATAAACTAATTGAACAGGCATTCCATGAAGCTTGTTTTATATATTTAGATTGCCTAAAAAACAGTATAGATAACGTTAATAAATATACTTGGGAGTGAAGGAGAGAAAGTGAATCGAAAATTACGCAAATACTTCACTCACCTTTGAGTGGTGAGTAAGATCGCAGCATCCGGCTTACTGCGAATTAATGAAAGAATGTTCCACATTTTTCTTCGAGAAACAGGATCTACACCAGCTGTAGGCTCATCCAATAGAATTAAAGGTGGCGATCCAATCAGAGCAATCGCAAAGGACAGTTTTCTTTTGTTTCCTCCACTGGAACATGAAGAGAATTTTTTTAAAAATCTAAATTCCACAAAGTGTCCTTATTGTATGCTTAGGGTCATAAAAATTCAATTAGAAAGCCAATCAGTAGGATAATAAAATGAAATTTCCCATATTTTTGTATAAACTAAATTTTTGTAAGAGTGTTTCCTTTCCTATATAATGATATTCTTTGCTCAAATTCTTGTCAGTGTAAAATGTGTTTCAACTTTTAACAACAGCAGGATGAGTCTTTGCCGATTTCGCTCTAAAAAATCTGCTTCTTCCTTATATGTAAATAAACTCACATGCCTAGTGCAAATGAATTTTAAAAACAGTGAATCTATTCACACATACTACTAAAAAGGGCGATTTGGAAGCAGCAAAGATCTTGAGATTTGAACAATCATATATATTTAATACTCACTATAAGCCATGCATTTATTTTCGTAACGGTGCTGGTTCAGTTCAGTCCAGTAGTGCTTTCAGATTTTGGCTTGCCATTTGTCGACTTTATCTCCTATTTTTTTGGACTCCAAATAAAAATTGCTGTATTGGAAAAAAGCTGGAACTATTTCGTAAAAAGATCACTCATAGTAGAAATTTGTTTTTTTTTTTGCTAACGGTGTTTTTTTCTTGAGATGATAAACGACAGCAAAAAGAGAAGTGCCAATCTGAGTTTCGAAATATTTAATGCATAGTCCAGAAGAAGCGAAAAGTGTAGAATCAACACACAGGATTAGATAACTGAGCTTTCGCATTCACTTTATGTAACGTGTATTAAAAAGAGATGAAAATACTTTTCCTTTTACAAAAAAAAAAAAAAAAAAAAAACGCAATGAATTACATGTCTAATGGTAATCGAGACAGCATTAAAACTGATATTTTGATTTAATTAGTTTTTCTAAAGGATGTATGCCCTATATTGTTCAAAAACGTGGAATTTTCGAACGCTACGTAAATATTGCGTAAAAAAGAATTGTTTTTCTTTTGAAAATAAAGGAATAATTTCTTCCTTCAAAGCTGTAAGCCGCAATTTTTTACTCTAAATACATCACCGCTTCTCTCTACCTTAACAATGCAATTAAAGTGGGATGTTTTCAGTATTTTATGAAAAAAAGTTCTAGCTTCAAAAAAAGTTTTTAAAAGTCGTGTATCTTTCATCTTTATGCAGAAATAAAATAAATAATTTCGAGTTCCGTCAGTTGCTGCTGTATAGATTTATTCTTCTAGAAAACTGGTATAATGGTCTCTGTTAAAATGGAAACCTTCTATATACTTAGGTAATCTCATATTAACAGAAACATGTGGTAATAAAAATTCCACTATTGTTTCCGGTGTTATCAGAGATGTCACACACAGCATAATCAAGAATGAATGAATAAAAACCATTTTTAGATCCACAGAATAAGTCTCCAAACCTGATCTTAGCTACCCCGATTATTTTTAAGTAGTACTGAATGGTTTTATCAGCGATCCTTTGAGAATATTATCCTTAAGATTGGACATTTCTAGAATATGATTTTTCATGTCATAAATTTAACACTCACTAGCCGCCTTTGGCGACCAGTCGGTTCGCCAGTATTAATGTTCGCTAATATTTTATGTAGCTGTGTCTCATAACAGGTATTTCACCAAAATATTTGTAAACAAAACACATTTTGATAATCATATAATTCATTTATAGTATTATTTATTATTATTTTCTTCAGATGATCTGTTCACTGTACTAATCTTTCTCTTTCTATCCGAGCAATGATTGTCCCGGAATTGATATTTTACTTAAATGGTGGGGGGAAAGGTCTAAAATTCTGCGTTTTTATAGAATAATGAGATTCAAATTTTTATTAATGTAAACACTCTAAACAAATAAAGACACAACTGGTTTTCTAGAGATGCAAAAGCTTAAAAACAGCTTGGAAAATGCCTCGCACAGGCGAAATAATGGTGACACACACATCCTTCTTTTCTTTTCTATCCTTTTTTTCTTCACTGTTTTTCTTTCTATAAACCCCTTTTTTTCTCTTTGTTATTACTTTTTTTCCTTCCCTGCCCAGACTTTATTTTCAGCAGGCATAGATTAAATATTCATACCGACTAATAATAAAAGCAACTATTTTCTTTCTTTTTTAAACATCCCGTTATCTATGAATGAAAACCAATTGACTTCGCGTATTTCTTTCTAAACAATTCATAATTTATTACTTCCTGCTATCTAACTCAGTTGGTGTGGGAGAAGGAAATGAAGATTTTGGCGGGAAAGTAAGAAAAGTGTCGTTTTAACCATTTTCCACGCAGTTTTTTCTTTTTTTCTCTCCATAAGAACCATCCTCGTGTCTTAACGAAAATATTTTAAAAAAAAAATAGCCGAATCGGTCGAGCCGTTCTCCAGTTTAGCGCTTAGCAACGCATTTCGAGTTGCATTTTTATTAATATAGATTACACCTGTAAAACTGAGTCTGCTTGTCAGCGTCGTCCACCAGATCGATGGTCTTGATTAGCTTGTTTACTTTCGTCTCCACGTCTGACTCGCTGAGGCCCCTGAGGCGGCCGAAGAGGGAGAGCATCTCTCTGCCAGTGAGACGGTCGATCAGTGCGTCAGTCTGCGGACAGTAACCGAGACGGGACTGGAACTGTAAGAAGAAATGAAGCGAAAGAATGATCTTCAGCATAGGATAGGATTCGTTATATAAAATGAATCTAAATTAATGGTACAAGCTTGGAGAGGAGGTAGAACTTTTTCCATTGTTTAAAATAACTCCGTGATTTTTTGAATGAGATACATAAACAATAGATCTAAAAGATAATAAGGTTAATAAAATATAAAATAATTGTTACTAATAATTTTTATTTAAAAGGATTATATAAAAGTCATTTTTTTCTTTTTTCTATGAATTTTTCAATTATAGTTATATATTTAGTTTTTTTTTACTAAGCACTGAAATTTTGAAATAATTTCTGTTTTTTTACAACCTTAAACTTCATAATGAACTTTTTCAATAAAATTTCCATCCGATTATCATTTTAAATAATCAATCATTTATTCCTCTGCATTATGAATTTTATTATTAAGTTTGCCACAAATGATAAACTTAAATAATTCACCACTGATAAATTAGCCGCTTTTAATGACCAATTATTAATAGTATAACAGACTTTTCTGGCTGCTATACTATTAAATGATATGGAAAATATTTATAAAATTTCATCCTTGTTATTTAATAAGACTGAAATATATAAATTATATGGAATCTGTCTATATCAAATTAATGTTTGAATAAATTAAAATATTTTTATATCTCTTATACAGTTTTAAGTCTGTTATTCAGTTATTTCATAGAATTTAAAATTCACAAATTATCATCTCTTTTTTTTTGTAGTTCATAAATTATCACCTCTTTCATATAATTTTTAAATATTTCATGAATTAACATAACGGATTTCACATTTTGGCATTGTAAATCATAGTAATTATTTGCCTTACGATTGATGATTCTACTTCCATGCCAAATAAAAATTCTATTTAAGGCCAGAATATTGTTTTAGTTTATATTTTTTTCCTCTCTACGAATAGAGGATTCCAGTGACCCTATGAATCCTTTTTCGATCCTTTCTGTTTTCTCGTATTGCAATCGTCGAAAATTCCAAACTCATGACTTTGCCAAACGTCCACGTTTTAGAGTTACTTGGCCCAAAAAACATATTTTTGGCTTTATGTCTGTCGTGAGACTGTGAACAGAATAGCTTAAAAATGCTTTGATGGCTGAAATTTGAAATATGCAATTACTGCCACATTTATGGATTTTTCTCAAGTTTTGAAGGAAATCCCTTTGCAGGCAGTCTGTCTTTCTGACAAATCTATTACAAGTAAATTCATTTACAACAAAACGGAGACCTAGATAGATAAAATTTAATATGCAGGATTAGTATCTAAGATATAAATATTTAGTAACTTTTGAACCGCTAACCGTCTGCCATTAACTCATCAATGCGATGAAATATGATGCGCTATCTTGTGACTGTAACTATTGTTTTGTTTCAAATTTCGGTGTTATAGGAGAGCAAAAAGATGCCGGAAAATACACACTATGGTAACAGATACAGTAATAATGCTAAATGAACGCTCAAAATCCGGTGCGAGCTTGCAGATTGTTTAGCCAAAGAATTTACAAAAAATACACCTTGGAGTGAAGGGATCTCTCCTGAACATGTTATTTAAAACCCCAAGAAAAAGACGCATCAGATCACAATCAATAATTTTAGAAAAAGTAAATATTTCATTTCCTTAGGTGACATCCCCAGTATTGAAGCACTGACTTCCTGGTCCAAAAATCGAAGGGAAGACGTTGTCTTGGCCAGACTAATCAGCAAAATAATTATAACACCAGGAATATTGCCTCGTTTTTGCCTTTATAATGATCCCTTCATCACAAATGTAATAGAGTTAAGGACATTGAACGCATAATTCTGTCCATCAAAAAGCATACGTATTATGTAGAGACAAGTTGTAGGCTTTTTTACAGTTAAATAAACAAGACATTGTTACGTTTTTAGCGTAGCAGGTTCGGATTGAGTGGACTTTACTTGAGAACAGCACAAACAAATTTATTTACAGGTATTTACAGGATGACTTGATAAAGTAAAACTTCAGATAAAAAAATCCAAACAGTCAGTAACAGTGTAAATACAAGCTTTACACAATAAACACAGACTGCAAACAGATATCGTGTAGCACAGTAAGCAGTAAATCACAGAGAGCTCAATTATACAACGTTAACAGCAAACGTAAACACTGCTCAAGCGTGAAAAGTAATCCGCTTGTCCAACGAGTCGCTACTCCATCGAAAGGAATTCTACCAGATCGTGGCAACCCGTCCCTTATATAGTCGAGCTAGCCAGCACCGAGGAGCACGCGAAACTTCGGAAAATACAGCGACGGATCCAGAGGCTACCAGACTATTCCTTTCTCCAAAACAACACGGCTGGCGCCAAGCTCTTCGACATCCGTCGCCAACACCTTCTCACTTCGGTGCACTTTCGCGACACCTGCCCGCTTGTAACTATATCTCTTTCAAAAATTGTCCGGGTAAAATAATCACAAACAAGACCAATCTGCTAGTTTCTCTTCAAGCGATGAAGTAATTTAATATCTTCTAACTTTATTGATCGCACCCTGTGGAGACTTTTTTTGAGACTCTTTTCTTTATCACCATTCCGTGTTTCCATAACGCTCTATCTTATTGAATCTCTTCTTTCCACAGTAACTGCCGAATATGAACTAAATCGCATTAGCGAAACTGCTTTGTAATTGTTAACTGATTGAAAATTCAATTGGTTTTTGTGATCTCGCTCTCTGTGTTTGTTGATAAAAACATTTTCTTGCTTTCTACATAAGGAAATAGGGAATAACAGCCATTGGTGCTTTAAATCTCAATTTCTTATTTCTTTCTCTCAACGCCAAAGATCTAGATTTAGTAACTATCATTTACCATTGCCATACAAGAGTAAACGATAAACTACTTTACGATTCGTGGCTGCACCTAAGAACTACAATTTATGTGATGAAAGGGAGCAATCTTCATTGGAGATTATGCAAGAACATTTTGGGGAGACCACTACTGTTGGTTTATAATAGTTTGAAGCTGCACTAAATGAAACACTGAATTAAGTTTGGCAATAATGAAATAATCAGAAATTTTTTTATAATTTTTTTTATTTGCATTTGATTGTTACCATTCGACAATAAGCAATAAGGTCGATTTTTATGCCCTATACATTAGCATAGTAAAAAATGTTATAAAAATAATATACAAATAAAGGTTTTCTACAAAGCTTATATTATTGAAAGGCGTTGAAGAGCCTAAGCAACTGTCAAAGGTTGTGTCAGTCTGCAGGATCTAAAAGTTTTTCTTTGCATTTTAAACATATTTGAAAAAAATTAAACTATCATTTGAAATTATTATTCTTTTAATTAAATATAGAGATTACAAGTTTTTGATAGAAAATACGAATTTATTGTCTGATTTTTCTATTATGTTGGAGGAAAAAAAATCGACTGTTTTTCTACTTTTACGAAGATACTAGATATGCTTTCAAGAAGCAGTGTTCATTAATTGATCCATTTGTAAAACGGGTTTGATTTTTTTCAAAAGTAAATAAACGATAATTCATTAATTTTACCTCTTTCAAATTCTTCCTCAGCGAGATTTCCTCTATATACGCATTTCCCTTTGACGGTTGAATGTCTCCCGTCAGCATCCTGAACGAAGTCGTTTTGCCGGCTCCGTTCACTCCGAGGAGACCGAAGCACTCCTGCTTGCGAATGCTGAACGACAGGCGATTGACGGCAAAACACGGCCTAAACACTTTCGACAGCACGTGCACCGACAACGCTTCTTCGCCAGAGCCTGAATTCTCCACAATCAAGTTATGCACCCTTTCTTCTTCTTCGAGAACATCGGAGTCCTCGATGATGTTACTTGGCAGATACTTGTCCACATGTGATTCACTCACCCTATACCTTACGGCACGGAAAATGTAGCTATTCACGAAATACTCCACTAAAAAGAGGACGGCTAAATAGACGAGACCAGCTATAGCAAGGGCGAATACGTCACGGCCGCAGCCATTTCTGTCCCATGTAATAAGTGGTTTGAATTTCTTGCATTTGTCTTTGCAAATATCTGGAAAAAAATGTATCTAAGTTTAGAATTTAATGCAGGCTAAATATAGCATATGCAAAGTATGAAAGTTTCGATATATGACCTGCTAGCGATCAAAGAAGGAGAATGAATTTGAAGAGGTTTCTTAATTTCCTGTTTGCCGTGGAATAAGAAATCGAACTTTCAAGGCGGTGGAAACAGCGACGAAAGTTGCAAAAATTAAAAATCCTAACCCTCAGTTTTACGCATGACAAGCTAGGCAAGATTTATATTAAAATTGTATTTATGAAGCCTTTAATGTCGGTTCAAAACATTGATATCTCTTTCTATTGGATTTGGAAAAAAAAGGCCTTCAAGCCTGCGAGAACAGCAACAAAAATTGCAAAAATTAAAAACCCTGATTTCCAGTTTTACTCATTGCTAAGTGATATGCGCAAGGCAAATACGATTGGTGTTGGGATTGTCGAATATTAAACGCTGATTCAAAGCATAGATATAGAAAAAGATGTGGGGATTTATTGTAAACTAGCCGCCTTTGGCGACCAGTCGGTTCGCCAATATTAATGCCGACTAAAGGGTTAAATCAATTTTTTTTATATAACTTGGTCTCATAATAATTTTTTCAGCAAAATATTTTTAAGCTTCAAATTTCGATAATCATGTAATTCACTTATACTATTATGTAGGTCTTAAGCATTCCTATCTTTGAACTCCACATCTCTCTCTGTTTTTCTATCAGTGCACGTAAAATTCAGTTTTAAATTAAAGTGGAAATGATGGAAGTGCACTTAATATAAAGAAATTTTTACTCAATTCAAGCACGCCTTTAAATAAAACTAAGAACTGAAAGCAGAGTAGTCCCACATTGAAGTTTTATGTTCAATACAGAAATTGAAACATTATAATTTTTTTTATAATTTATAAGATCTCAAGGAATTATTCAGCAAACATTTCACGGGTTAATTGAAACCTTCAGTTTATAATTTTATTTTTAGATGTATATAAATGCTCTGAATAATAACAAATTTTTAGGTTTATAAACATATATATAAAAATTATGATTTAAATTCCTTTGGTCTTATAGATTCATATTTGTAAAATATTCTTAATATTTCAACTTCTAAATAAATAAATAAACATTTCTATCTTCTTCAAATCTGGATGATTTATTCAGTTCTGAATATTGCAAGTTTAGAACAATCGTCATGTTCATAATCTAGACCGATTATTCTAGCGTAACTCTGATTGGCTTCTTTGATATCTTGATAAAGTGATCTAAAATCCCCAGTTTATATCGAATAGTTATGTTGAAATTTTCACATATCGATCAGCATTGATGATTGATTTAGTTGATTGGAATGCCACATTTTTATTTAAGTGCCTCTAGAATATTTTGTTAAATATGATTCACAGAGCAGATGATGTATATAAAAATTTAATTCATCAGCATTTTTTCTCTAAATCTATAATTATATATTTCACTTGGACCAATTGCTAAGAGATTTATGTCTCTCCCCAAAAAATTAGGAAATTAGATGCTGCGCTCCGATTACAGAAGATGCCTTGTAGATGTTAAGCCATATTTGCCTTAAATAAAACTGTTTAATTGGATTAGTAATATATGTATAGAAAAATATATGCATAGTATGATAAGTAATATATGTATAGTAATATAGTATGATATAAAATATCATAGAAAACGTTTCCATCCATTTATTTTCCAAAATTTTCATGTTTCATATTTGTTTCATTTTATACAGACACGTGCCGAAAATGATATTCTTATATGTTTAATTTGGAATGATAATTTACTTATTTTTTCTCGTGAGAGAACATGATATTGTTTTGGTTAGAAAGTTTTGATGTCTCCGAAATATGCGGGTAAAAATAGTTTTATATGCTTTTACAAATTGTGCATTGTTTGTTACGTATGCTTGTTTGAAAGAAGATGCGTTTTGAAATAGCTGACCTACTTTTACCAGTATAGCTTTAATATTACGTATGCTTCGATGAAAGCAGTTGCGTTTTTATTTCGCATGATTCATTAAAATGCGAAGATAAATTACAACCACGAAGACGAATTCTTTGATTTGCACAAAATATCTTCTTCACATAAGTAAAAGTAATAATTCAAAACATGTCTTATTGTTTTAAAAATTAAAAAAAAAGAAAATTAAAAGAAAAGAAGAAGAAAAGAAAATATTTTACTACTAATTATCAATTGCTTTTTGTTCGTCGTTTCTTTGAAATGACGTCATTTTCAAAGTTCGTTTAAGATTTCTTGCTTTTAAATAATTAATCTCGCTCTCAGAACATTATCGTTTGGTGATTTTCTAAAAATTCTTTTTCAGTTTTAACTGTCGCAATTTTGTAACATATTTTTTCTTTGTATTTTTATTTACTTTAATTCTTTAATGGAATTGTTAATTTTGATATTGCAAACGATCAAGAAAAATTTACTCTTGCATTTATTGTTTAAAAATATCATATTTCCTATTTATTTCATTTCATATAATCACGTGATTAAAATTATATTTTTCTGTTGTTTTTTTTTTTGGTAGTAATTAACTTTTTTAAAAATCAGAACTTCTGAAAATGTGATGGCAACATTTTATTAAAAGCTGATTTTTTTTAGATCCTCGAGAAGATAAAATTTTGAACAAAAATTTGGAAGATTCTTCGTGGAACACGGTGAAATTTGAATTTTGGTTGGCTCCATAGAAGTGCTGTCAAAGTTTGGTTATTTTATTTTGTTTCGCTCTTTTTTTTGTTTTAACATCTGGACTATTGGTAAGCTTTTCTGTTTTAATTTCTTGTATTTACATTTATTTATTCAAAAGTGCAAAGACTGAACTTCGCTAAACTGATTAGTTCAACATTGATTGTTTCGGACTCTTCTGCTGAAAATGATCCTTTAATAATGCAAGTTTCATCAAACTTTAAAATGCATCAGTCAACTAACGAAAACTTCTTCAAGAGTGGAAAACCCACTAACGAACTCGTTATTCGTCTTGGCCAAAGGCAATATGAAGCAATAAATATAATTGTGTCCAACAAAGATGCTGCATCTAAAATTCCTCGACTGAACCCATTCCTTATTCAATCCTTCATTAAACAGCAAATAAATCGTCATAGCAATATTTCGAATTTAAAATTTACAAGGCAAGGAAAAATTATTTTTACAACATCCGATCCTGTGTGCGCTGCCCAAATTCTAAGCTTAGAGAAAATTCTTGACATCCTCGTTTCGACCGGTGTCATTTGGGAAAATGTGATCGACAGATTTTTAATTTTTGACATACCCACTCAAACTTCACTTGATGAATTGGCTGAAGAAATAACCCCAAAAAATGATGTTGAAATAGTTGAAATGAGAAGATTTATAAAATCTAATTCGACCCGGGATTCTTCCCCTGTTCTCATCACAATACTCGGCACAGCATTACCAGAGTCCATTAAAATTTGGTTTACGAATCAAAGAATCCAGAAGTTTGTAGACAAACCCCGACAATGCTTGAAATGTCATAGTTTCATGCATCCAACAAGAATATGCACCAAACAGATCTGTCATATTTGTGGGGAAACACATGATGGCCAATGTAAAAGTCCGGAGAAGTGCATAAATTGTCAGGGTCCGCATCCAGCGACATCGAAGTCTTGTTCCCATTTCATCAAGGAGCAACAAATGTTAGAATTTAAATGTCGAAATCATCTAACTACTGGAGAAGCCAGACGCCTTTTTCAATAGTCCCTAAAATCAAGTTATTCTAATGTAGTTAAATCAAACATATCTGTTATTGAGGTCGAAGAAACTGTAAATCAAAAGATCGAAGCTATAGTTAAAAATATCTCTGAGAAATTAGAACAACAAACAAATATGCTCATTGAAATCTTTCAAAAAACGGCTGAAAAATTAATGCAAAACCTTGTCAGCATGTTTAATCAAGGAGATTCAAGCAAGTCTCCTGGTTGGAAAAAAAAGGCGGCAAAAGTCGTAACTCAAACTACGGGCATTCCGATGCAATGGGATGCAGGTGGTTCCTCAAGTTTAGCTTAGTTAAAGGGTTGTTTTTTTTTCCTGTTTTTGCTTTCCAGGTTCCTTAAACATGGAATTGTTTTTCTTCCTTTTCAAAATTCGGGTTCGAATTTACGAGCCAAGTTTTCGTATCGCTTTTGCATTTTTTTCCTTTCAGTTTTTAATTATACTTTTTTCTGACTTTTCTTTATGACCTTTCTGCAATGGAATTGCAGGGGAATTAAAGGGAAAAAACTCTGGCTCCCAATTCCTCCTTTTTCTACTTCTTCTTTTTGGGTTTTTCAAGAGACTTTCCTCTCAGAAAACGATAATTTTTCCTTTCCAAACAAAAAATTTTTCCGTACACACAGACTAAATAGATCAGGTGGTGGTCTCCTTATTGGTATTCCTGATAGCATGTCAGGAAGAATAATCTCCAACAATATTAGAGAAGATTTTAAGTTGGAACTTTTAGCAGTCGAAGTGCAATTCCAGAACACTAAATTCAA
>JAOUZG010043370.1:2272820-2291551 GCA_026289955.1 Argiope argentata | reverse complement strand
ATATAAATTTAAATCTTACGGCAGCTGACTGAAAAATAATGAAATATATAGTAAATAGAACAAAATAACTCAAGGCTTCTATAGTAATATGAGTTATGTAACAACCGAAATATGAAGCTTAAAAATATTTTGTCGTAGGAACCGTTAACAGAGCAAAATACATAAATATTTAATCGAAAATTTTGGTGAGCATTAATCCTGGTGAACAAGTTGGTCGCCAAAGACGATTAGTTTTCTAATAAAGCTAAATTTTAAATTGCATCATATTAAGAATTAAGTCGATGTAACAAGAAATGTACTTCCAGTGGCGTAACGAGATAAAGTGGTGATCGAAATGAGCGGGTTTTTCTCCTTCTTCCAAGACACAATCAATGGCTTAGCAAATGCAAAATCAGGCACAAGGTTTTACTTGCCTTCCTCCTCCCCTTGTTTGACTTTTTTTTAAAAATAAAAAGGGACAAAAACGCACATTTTGTCTCCAGGCGTATTAAGACAAACGCCTAAGACACTTATATACTTGTCTTCACGCCACTGTTTATTTTTACTTCTTAAGCTGAGCCAACTCGATTTTTATTGAGCCACATCTGCCATCAATCTTAAAACAAGGGGGGAAAAAGACAAAGATGAAGAAGGAAACGTAATATTTGGAAAAACATTTGTTAATCAATACCTATCTTTGGTACCCTAACTACAAGACATGATTTTTTTAATTGAAGTTTTTTTTGTTGATAAAAGATTGAGCAAAACGTTATTATTAACAATATTTATTTATTATCATGTCAGAACATGATGCTATTTTTGGGATGAGATTTTTGGAGACAACAAAAATTCGTTGGTGAAATCCGTAGGCCAGAAATAAAATTTTATCTGCACGAGCATCTAAAAAAAAATCAGCTTTTAATATCATGTTGCCATTGCATTTACGAAAGCCCTGATTAAAAAAATAAGTTAATTACTATAGCCAATGAAACTTAGAGAAATGTCATTTCGAGCATTTGATTATATGAAAGGAATTAAATAGGAAATGTGATATTTTTTTGTAAACAATAAATGCGAGACAAAATTGTTTGGATCGTTTGCATTACTAAAGTGACTCATTCAACGAAACCATTAAAATGATTGAAAATGTAATTTAACTTGCTCGAGCACGTGTTGCTTGGTCGTTCGAGAAATGATGCTCTGATACGATACATTAAAATATGCATAGCAGATTTCATTTTAATCCGTATTGAAAATGAATGACTTATAGAATATATTAAAGACTAAATAACAGGAAATAATAAAAAAAATTTTTTTTTTTAATTCTATTATATTTAAAAGAAGAAAATTTATTATCATGTCAGAATATGATGTTGTTTTTGGTATGAAGTTTTTTGGCGTCAACAAAAATCCGTAGGCGAAAAATAAAATTTTTATTTATTTCAAAACCCTTGAAATTAATTTTAAAAAATTTCTTTTAATAGTTACTTTTTTCATTAATTGTTTAAATTCACAAACAATTATATTACACGTTATTATAAAGAAATGTACAATTCAAATTATTAAAACTTGGAAGCTTTAAATATTTAAATAAAGAAAAATCCAAAGCTATTTTCATTTCATTTTGAAAAAAAAATAGTATAAGTTATCGCTGTTGAACGGATGTGTACAAAAAGAAAACAAAATAAAAAAAAAGAAGAAAGAAAAACAGACGCGTTTAACTTCCGAAATTAAAATGATAGTAATCCAAATACGTAATTCAAAAAAATAAAATTAATTTCGCCAAAGCGGATGATAAACATGCCAAGCCTGTCATTCAATCATAGATAGCATGCTCTGATCTCTTTTGCTCTCTCATCCGCTCCAAATGCTGAACATCTCTCCAACTAGGCAAATCCATTTCACTCGAGGGGTGATGGGTGTTGCGGAGAGGGAAGAGCTTAAATGAATCCATCTTTTATTTCTCCTGGCTCTTTTATTTCTTTATTTGCTTCCACGTTCTTTTTCTTTTTTTTTTTCGATTCCTCTTTTTCAGAGATGAAGAGATGCCGACGCCGTGCGTGGAATGTTTAATATAAAGGGAGCTGTGAATGCTGAGTTCTTTTTTTTTATGCGTTAGTTAGATAGATTCCGTGTTTAGCGATTCGAGCAAGTTAACAAGCATACCATTTTCGATGAGAATAATACATTCATTTATTTATGATCCTTTTTATTTATTTATTTTTTATTTTATGTTTTTCCTGCTTTTGAAGAGCTTTCGACTCGAACTTTTTAAAAGACTCGATTTATTAGTTTACTCTTTACGCAACAGGTGACAGTCATTTTATTCCGTTTGCTGAATGTTCTTTTTCATGTTTCCTTCGGCTGCTCAGGGTTTGGTGTGGGCTTTCATTATTATATTGATAATTTTTATTAATTATGATTTTATAAATTTTATTAAAACAAGCATTTTACTGAATATCTGCTATGCATTGGTTAATTCTCTTCATGTTGGATTTAATTAATTTCACCATTTTTGCAGTAAAGTGTTGGCAACCCTATAAAAAACGATATGACAGCTGATAATTTAGGCTTAGTAAAACTGGAGTGCTACGGAATAGAGCATTAAGATTATTTTATTTAAAATTTTTATTAATTATGATTTTATAAATTTTATTAAAGCAAGTATTTTACTAAATATCTGAAATGCATTGGTTAGTTCTCTTCATGTTGGATTTAATTAATTTCACCATTTTTGCAGTAAAGTGTTGGCAACCCTATAAAAAATGATATGACAGCTGATAATTTAGTCTTAGTAAATATGGAGCGTTACTTCTAAAAATTGCATCTCAGGAAACTCTTTCTGAAAAAATCAAGCGACTAGCTTCCCAATTTTTTATTAAGCATATAGCAAACGCTTTACATTCTCCACTTCTAACAGAGCACTCCCACAATAACCAGGAAATTCAAATAACTACCAAAGACAAAAAATCCATTTCGCTTATTTTCAAGAATTTAAATTCTTCTACCAACCAAATTATCACCTTACCTGAAATTCCAACGATTAACTCTAATCACTTTGAAATTTTTCTTAGGGATTTTAAATTTCAAAATAAAAATCTACTCTTGACTGAAATTAATAACTTTTTTAATGAATGTATTCGAAATTACTTTCCTGATCATTTTATCATTGCTACAGATGCATCCAAAAATCTACATCACACTTCCATTGCTGGTTTTTCTTCCAAACAAAAATTTATGTTTCGAGTCCATCCTGTCAATTCCATTTTTACTGCTGAAAGTTTAGCGATTGCTGAAGCATTAGATGTTCTTGTCGTCCCAGGAAAAGATTGTTTGATTCTTACAGACAGTTACTCAGCGCTCACATCATTGAAAAATATTACTCTGCAATCGCCCAAAATTATTCACCGTATAGCGTCTAAACTTGAAACTCTAACCAAACTAAACCGAAAAATATCTTTCCTGTGGGTTCCTGGTCATTCAAATATAATCTGGAACGAGCTTGCAGACCGCTTAGCCAAAAAAGTTACAAACAATACACCATGTATTGAATGGATTTCTCCTGAAGATATAATTTCGAACCTGAAAAAAGCATCGCATCAAAACACTATCAACAATTATAGAAATAGTAAGTACTTCCTCTCGCTGGGAGACATCCCTAGCATTGCAGCACTATCCCCGTGGTCAAAAAATCGAAGGGAAGATGTTGTTTTGTCCAGACTAATGAGTGAAACTATTATAACTCCAGGATTGTTAAACCGTTTTAATCTTCATAGTGATCCCCTTTGCCGTGACTGTAATAGCATCAATGATATTGAACACATACTTCTCTCGTGCAAAAAATATACATACTATAGAGACAAATTGTGGACTTTTCTCCAGTTAGATAAACAAGATACCTCCTTCAAAAACGTGTTGTGCAAAATGACTGCTAACAAGACTAATCTACAAACTTCTCTTGACCTTGCTTTGTGACTCGTCCCCTTTTCACCACTCTGTGTTGCGAGAATGCTCCGTCTTCTTCTACATCTGCTCTTCATTGGCACTCCCGAATATGTACTAAAGTGCACCAGTGGAACTGCTTTTAACTGTTAACTGAGTGAAACTCCAATTTGTTTTTTTTGTGCGTGTGTGTTTTTTTGTTTATTGACAAGATTTTTTAAATATTAACTTCTGGAAACCGGGGATAAAAGCCTTTGTTGCTATAAATCCCAATACCTTATATTTTTTCAAGTTTCAAGATAAAATTTTATTTTTATTTTTTCAAAATAAATTGTTGAAAAAAATACTCTTAAATTAAATGTTTAAAAATTCATTAAAAATAGAGTTTTAATATACAGATCAAAACATTAGTATCATTGAAAAGCTAATTTTTTGAGCTTTGACTTGATGCAAAAATCAATTTTGTGCTGTAATATTTTCGGAAGTTATAGCGAAAAAACGTCAAAATTTGGCTTATTTTTTAATTAATTAAAATTTTAATTAAAAATTCAAAAAAGGGCTCCAAGGTGCGCATTCCCGGCACCCAAGGTATACATATACCAAATTTGGTAGCTGTAGGTCGAACGGTCTGGCCTGTACATCGCCAACACACACACACACACACACACACACACACACACACACACACACACACACACACACACACACACACACACACACACACATATTGTGCTTTATTATAAGTAAAGATAAAGAAGTGGAAAAAAGAACCAAAAGAATTCGATTTTTCAAAAGAAGGTACGTCTGGTCAACGGCAGTGGAACCATTAATAAACACAACGCCATTGTCCTATCACCAAGAGGTTGTTAGATTGCTTTAGTGAAAAGTCCTGATCCTCGCTCTCAATATGCATGAATTCCTGCAGAAGTTACTTTGTATAAGATTTTGGGTAGAGAAATCTATGAGTTGAAATGCCAAACTTTACTTCTGATGACACTTGGTTGCGTGCCACGAAGGAAAAAAAAAATCGACTTTCATTCCTATACTTTATATGTCTTATTTTTTTATTCATATGCAAATTATTGGTTGAATAAAATTTTTCTCGTTATTTTCTTTCTCATTTTTTAAAACTTATTTGGCAAGATAAGATATTAAAATATTTTTATATTAATGCTTAATGGGGATTTAAGAAGATTATCTAGGACGGAAACCAACGAATATGTTCTCCTCAAAACATTTACCCACACACTCTGGAAAATTTATTGTCCTACTCCTCTCCCCAAATTTTTTTAGATAGTTAAAAAAAAACGTGTTAGTATCACGAAGACTCAGATTTTTATTTTCAGAGTAACATATATGCGTATATCACGTAATATAGTAAAAAAGGGATAGAACTTTTACTTAGTTTTGCTTTATTAACTTCGCGTTTTAAAGCAACCCTACGGCTATCGCGGTCAGATGACGAGGACGATCACATCAATTAGAGGACATTTGATCCCAACGGATTTAAGAGGCACTAGACCCACTTACATGACAGCTCTCTGATGAAATCAGGTCTTGAACCTGAAAACTTTCAGTTTCGAAGCCAAGACCTTACCACCAGGCCACCGTGGTGCAAAAGGGTGAGAAGAGTAGAGAAAGAGAGAAAGAAAGGAGGAGTGTACTTTTGTATTAAACATGCCACTGACGAAAAATAATTACTAAACTATTTTTAGTGTGCTACCTTCAGCGTTTAATGACTGGTATGCGGTTAATACAGAAATAAGGGAAAATGGAATACTTTTTTCAACCATAATATGGCATAAAACTGACATTGTGTCAGTTTTATGCCATATTATAAGGCATAAAACTTATGCCTTATAATATGGCATAAAACTGACATATTATAACTATATTTCATTTATTTAATCTGGTACTTACACATTAGACCGTCGATGTGCCAACGGTTGCCAACCAACTCTAACCAATTTACTTCGGAGGCCAGAACTCTTTTATACATTACATTGTTTATCATTGTTTGTCCGTTTTCATGTATAAGCTCATATCATGAACATTCAACACTTGTATTTTTAGATGGATCCATAATTTTGGAAATACGTCACTGCATCTTTTTCTTTGGCAGGGAAATCCCAAATTTTAATCATTTTAACGAGTCAAAATCTCAGAATAGAAAAAGTGCTTAGTGATCTGCGGAACCAACACAATGGCGGACGACACTTAAGGTTTGCACTATCTTAAAAATAATGGTGGTTGTTTGTCATTTTTGGCGGTTTAGCAATTCACTGCCCATGCCTTTAAATTTGGCGATAAAGATCGACGGCTTAATTCATAAGTTCCTGTAAACTTTGTCTTTGAGTAATCTTCTTTAAATGAATACGGAAGTACTGACCAAGAGTCGCTAACGCTTTGGTATATTTGGTTCAAAGTTGAATAAATATAGGCGAGAAAGTAAAATGAGAAAAGTACCTTCGCAACATCCAAAAACGGGATTTCTGCTGTCGAT
The DNA here is from genome assembly GCA_026289955.1 of Argiope argentata. Lineage (NCBI taxonomy): Eukaryota > Metazoa > Arthropoda > Arachnida > Araneae > Araneidae > Argiope > Argiope argentata. The sequence goes on along the minus strand of JAOUZG010043370.1, from coordinate 2,285,127 downwards.
GGCCGATTGATTGCAGCTCATCGCGAGAATTTCAGAAGACAAGCTTTCGCACAAAGCATTGTCGAAAGCGAGTCCATAAAGGTTTGACATTCCTATGGTCAAGCTGAAAATGGGAAAGACGCGGAAGGCCCAGTTCGTTTTGTCCACTATAGCGTCGTCTTGGGTAGGATTTTCTGCAACGAGCAAGTTGACCATCACGATGGAAATGCAACCTGCAATTGAGATTTGATCGTTTTGGTAGATGCAGTTTTAATCAAGGAAGTAATAAAACAATATTTAATTCGTTTGATTCATATAAAAACATAAAGCTGTCCTAAAAATGAGTTGTTGTGTATCAAACAATTAGTAAGAAACTATTACAGATTGCCTCATCAAAAAGTATTTCCTCATTTTTACCAACTCAACATCTTAATTCTATAAGATTAATAATTATGTACTTTGTCCATATTTTTATATATTTCATGAAAATTTGACTCTGACTTTTGTGAGATTGTAAAATTAAACCTATTCGAATCTAACTTGTATCACTATACTATTTCATTTTAGAAACTATCACGTCTCTAACAGGAGAAAAAAAAGATAGAATGCAGTCGTATTGTCATGAAACATTTTAAAGTATGGAAAAACACTGCATAACTGTAATTTTATAGGTTTCAGATACTGAACTGGCAACCCAAAAGTAACCTCTAAGTTTGTTTTCGGATATGTTAAAAAAATAAGAAAATGAAAACATGTTTTCACATTTTAATAAAAAAAATTAATTTAATTAACAAAAGACTCACAAGGAACAGTCATATTATCTTAATTTGGTAATAAATTTTAAAAAAGTAAAAATTCAGAAAAATCTTTTTTACTTTCAAAAACCTTGATCCATTAATGTATGGATTGAAAAAAATAACTGTTTAAAATTTCAGCTTTATATCATCGCAAGAAAAAAAACTCAAGGAGTTTAAAAAAATTTATAAGTACTTTTTGATCAATCGGAATTTGCTGACAGAAAAATAATCATATTGGGTGTTGTTGCTGGTGTTTTTATTTCAGATGGTGTCATAATGGTACATTTTATAGAAATAATAAGTTGTTAAAAAGTGTAAATTGGGATTTTTAAAAATTAATTCTTACCTGATTAAGCTCACGTGACATCTGACAGGTCTTCTTTTTATGTCTTTTTAACAATTTTTTAAATTTAAATTTTTCTTTTTAAATTAATAGTGTGGCGTTAGCTTCATAAGCCAGATAACATCCACAGTACTGAAGTATACTTTTAGTATTGTGGTTCTGTTATTCGGCTGCTGGTCCTTGCGTATTGAGTTCGTACCGTCACTATCAACCGCCACATTGGTGACCTTAACAAAGTAAACTTCTTATCTGTCGTGTCACCATCGACACGAGGCAAAAGTCGACAGACTAACTAGATGCATCAAGCAAAAAAAAGCCTTAAGACTCACTTGACGCAGCAATCAAACAAAGCCACAAAGATTCACTTCAAAAACAAAGCCTTCAAACTCACTTGAAGCATCAATGAACTCACACGCTCGTCATAACGCTTGGTGCTTTAAAATCGTTCGTCTCTCCTCCAGCTCACTAGTGGGGAGTACTGTGGCGTTAGCTTCATTAGCCAGATAACATCTACAATGCTGAAGTATATTTTTGATTGAGTCGTTTTGTTACTCGGCTACTGGCCTTAGCGTCACAGGTTCGTACGGCGACCTTCATACGCGACAATAGTGTATACTTAAAATTCGAAAAACGATGCTCCTCTACTAATCCCTTGAAATATGCGTGATCAAACTTAAAGGCCTCAATGACTTTAGACAATAAAAAGGCTATTGAGTATTTTTATATGTCAAAATATAATTCACCTATACTAATATAACTTCATATAACAGAGTAAAGCTACGTGCTATTACATGTCAAATGGCTATTATAATGTTATATTTCTTCTACGATTTCAATGTATGAAAATTGATTCCATTGTTTATAAAAAATGTTTATTATATAGGACTGAGATAACAAATAAATTATTTAAAATCATTATTTTATTAAAATTTTGGCTTATTTTTACAGGTTTTTTGGACTTCTATTTCGATTTAGAATAAGGCACCATTCAGGTGTAGTTTTTATTGGAACTCTTGATGGATGTTTGCACGCATGATCTATTTCTCAACAGAAAAAGTTAGTATCAACTTAATTTAATCCGGCAAAGTTGTTCGTATTATCTGTTAATGCTCTTCAACACATGATCAAGTACAGGGTGGGTTTTTATTATTATTATTATTCCATTTTTGCCTTATGTATATACAGAGCGACATTTGATAAATCTGGAACTTCGAGTTGAATTAATGTTTAAGTTATTACATATAGGACTAAAGGTAGCATAATAGCACAATATATGAAAGAATTTCTCAAATGCAGGCTTAACTTTTGTGTCTTTTCTTGTTATGCCTAAAAAATTAATCATTCATAACATTTTCAACCTATACGATCTTTTTTCCCCTTATCTTTCCCATAACCTCAAAAATGGTAATCATATGAATAAATACCTGATAAAATAATCAATGGAATGCACCATGAATATTCAAGTATCCATTCGTAATAACTGGAATTCCAAATTAACTGCTATTAATTAAAATCAATTTTTGAATTTTGAAGACCACTTCTGTAAAATAGCGTAGCGTTTTCACAGAACGTTGTGATTTCTGAACGTTGTGATGAATACCGTAGCGTTTTCACAGGGTGGGTTTTCAATAGCGTAGCGTCATATAAGCACCAACTTTAATGATAGAAATCGCATATGCTTTTGAAAAACATTTTGAGCATGAGTGAAATGACGTTCAGCCATCGCTATGGCCTCTACCGCGGCAGGCAATCGTCGTTCGAGATTTCTTCATGCTTCAACAGTGAATAATCAAATGCTTGTAGGGGAACGTCCCCACAAAAATCTTTTTAAACTTCTGAAAGCAATTAGTTTTTTTAACCTTATTTCATATTTTATTTTTTGACATTTTTTACACCTTGTTCATAATGTTTAGAGACATTGCCATGTAATTTTTTTCAATCAATTTTCACTTTTATCGTGTTTTTACATAAACACGTTTTTTTTTAATATTTTAAAATGTGATTTCTGTCCAAACTTTTCGGTTATTTGAAACTGACACATTAAATGTAATTTAAATGTATATACATATTACATATGAGAACTGTACTAAATTTATGAATATAAAGTTATAAAATCTTAATTAAATATGAAAGAAAAGGAAAGGATAAGTAAATGTATAATTTTTATATAATATTCTGCTCTAGAGTTAGAGTTTATTCCTCTCTTTTAAAATAAGTCAATTCTTACAAATGCATTTTTCGCCTGTTTTAAATATGATCAACGAAACGAAATAAATAACATATTGATTGTTTAATACTGACCAATAATTATGCAAATTCCAATAACTGCAAAGAATCCAGAATTTCCCTTCCTAAACAAAAGAGAACACAAATAGCTGAAAGGTATGGCGGACACGCCGTAAAGCAACATCAGCAGAAAAGCTGTACCTAGAGGAGAGAAATTAATTAATTCAGCAGCTCATTAACTAAGAGATAAATCTTTTACGTTAGAAGATTTTGCCTTGCTTTCTATGACTCAGTCTTGGCTAACTAACTCACATTCTGAAGTCTGAAATTTTATTTAAAGTTATAAGAACTTCCTTTTTCTGTTAAAATTTAATGTGAATTGTACTAAATTCATGCTAAATTACTTTGAATTGAACTGCATTTTAATTTAGATAGAAAATATCAAATCTTGGCATAAGATAGAGACATTGAATGTTGAAAATTAATTTATACACCATTAGTGTTTCTCTCAGTAACTCGGAATTAATAATTTTATATCTCAGATTTTTAATTTTATTTTTACCTTATAAGTATAGAAAAATGGTGGGGGGGGTTATAAAAATATAAACCTATAATATAAAGCAGAAAATATATATGTGTTTCTTTGTCTAACAAGAATTCTGTCTAAACACCGAACAACTGAAATAAAAAAATATATACGCATGGCATTCTGTAATACATTTCTACGTCAATTAGACTATTTTTAATTATCAAAATTCATAATTTCTTAAAGTATTTAATTAAATAACAGAAGCCAAACCAGCTATAAATCCTGAAATAACTATCTCATGAAAGATTTATATACCATCTTAAATAACAAATGTTTATATTTTTAGTGATACCGTTTTAATTGTCTTGTAATATTTCTCTAATTGTAATACCCTGTGGAAATTTCATTTTAAATATAATTTTTATTAATGTTTTCTTTTAATGCTTATTAATTTAAACTTTTATTATTTCTTTCACTCAATCCTTTCTACCTAGTAATATTCAGTGCCGAGGTGGCCTGGTGGTAAGGTCTTGGCTTGTGAACCGTAGAGGTTTAGGTTCCAGATCCGATTCCACCGAAGAACCATCGTGTAAGGAGGGGGGGGGATCTTTGGTACTTTAAGTCCGTCAGTGCCAAACGTTCTCCCGCTGGTGTAGTGTGGAGAAAGTGCTGCCAACTCAGGTGTTGTCCTCATTATCTGACAGTGGTTCAAAGATTCGAGGTCCATCCCAAAATAGTTCTAGTGTTGCTTTACAACGGGATGTTAATATAGCTTAAAATATCGTTTTCTTTGGTAACCAAAAATAGAACTTTTAATTCCTGCTTTTATATGTTGCATGCACCCTTTAAATCAGTTCGTGTCTCAAACCGATGACAACTCTATCTATGTGATGTTTGAGATGTTACGATTTCACAGCTTTTTAAACAGTTGTGATGGGTGTGTAAATTGATTTAAGATGTTCGAATCCCATTCCATAAAAAGGGAGATGGCATAAGGAGAAAAGGAACGATTCCATCGAAAGGAAGAGGCCAGCACTTAAGATTAGGGCAACCAGAATCATATTGCTGTAAAGAAGCTACTGTTGTCAATGTAGACTGATATTGGAAGAAAAATAAAATTCCAATATTTACTAGACCGTACCAAACGGCTCTAAGTGCAGAAGTTTAAAGAAAAGGACGGTTTAGTTGTTGACTGAAAGTTACACATCAACAGAGAGGGTGTACAAAAAATGTTGTAGTGAAAAATTGTAATAAAGTTTGAAGTACTATTAGCACTTGAAAATATTTTATTCCGAGCAATGTCTGTTATATCAATTAGTTTATAATATTTAGAAAATTTTTAAAAAATTGATGAAAACTTAATGAAAAGTCCTTGATTTTTTAGTTAATTCTTTAATAAAAGTGCAATGTTTTGCAAATATTTTAATATTATTGTAAACTTGAAAGTGAAAAATGAATTGTATATTATTTATCAAACATTTTCATATGCTAAACAATAAATTTTAATTTTTCGCCTACAAAGTATAAAGGAGATATTGTAATCGTCAAAAACTTCGATATGCAGAAATAAACACTTTTCAGACCTGTCTGAAAGAAAAAAAAACTTTTCTGTTCTTATGTCTCTTTGTCCTTCCCACGGTAAGGGTTGTACTGGGGACGGTGGGGGCCCATAGGACTCAACCCCAGTTCCCGCCAGTGTTGCTGTTGCGGTCATTCAATATTTTCATCCGTGTGGCTCCGGACTGGTTGTAGAGCCAGTGATAGGACTCCTGCCCGTCTCTCCTTAGCGCAACAATTCAAACGTGCTTTAAGCAAGAGGAATGAAATTTAATGTATATAATTTTAACCAAATTTATAGATTTATATCGAATGTAGAACGAAATGCATTCTCAGGAAATATATGTGCCTGGCTGTTAGAATACAAGTGAATTTGATGACTGAAAAATGCAAAGACTTTGGTAGATAAAATTGAGAACGCAAGTTTCACATACAAAATATAGATAATGATCAAATTTTGAATTCCCCGAACCTTTGACCGTCATCCAAAATGCACTTTCATGTGCATTTATAAACGTAAGGAAAAAATGAAATTCAGAATGTGATCTTCGGATTACATGTGCAATTTTGTGTATAGATGTCTCAAATTTCGGTGTCAGTCGGCTGGAAAAAAAGAATGCATAAAATACATATGATATTTAGATGGATTCATTTTTAAATTCTAAATAAAGTCTAAATAATTAAAATTTAATTTTTTAAATTCTAAATAATTTTAAATTCTAATTCTAATTTTAATTTAACTTTATAAAATTCTCAATAATTACTAACTATCGTTCATCAATGACATCAAGGTATTTGGGACCTATCCCAATATCCATAATTTTATATTGAGATAAGACCTTTCCTGGAGAGTATGCCAGAAAGTTCTGGGAAGACCACTCCCACAATCTTATTTCAAATAATGAAGTTGAAAAAAATACATTTGATAATATATCTGTGATACTGCTTCCCAGTATGGTTAATTTAATTATTTGAAAGACCGTGTTACGATCAGCTCAGTTGGATGCTGATCGTATGTGGAATTAGCGATCTCAGGGCTTGGCAACCATTTGGAGACTTGGTATGAATTTGGCGATATGGCAACGAAATAAATATTACAGGAAACTTCGAGAATTGTAGCAATCCAGCCAATTGGAATCAAGTTGTACCTGATCGGTTCAGAAACTTCTCGCCCCGCCTTCGGGAAATGTAATAGGCCGGCAGTCTCATGCCGATATCAATTATGTAAAGAGTCTACGGTGATTAGTTGGATTAATCCAGGGGAGAGCTTAAGCAATTGTCAAATTGAGCTGTGTACAGAGTTCTGTTATTTATTATAGAAGCAGCATCATGTCGTATAATAGTGAGATGGCAGTTGGATGCAGCTAAAGCGAGGAGACAGTGGAGATTTCCACACGTTTGAAGAGGCCGTACTGTGAACCTACGTGAATTCCCCCCTTCTGGTGAATTTTGTCTGGTCAGTTTGTGTGCTGTGTTTGCTATTGCTGCCGATTACTATACATAGACTACTGTTTATTGTAGTGTGCTGCGGTGTGTTTCCTGTGTTTTCCTCTGTCGTATATTTGTCATCTTCGTGTTAATAAAAGTCGTTGTCTGTTACTAAAGAAACGTTCGTTTCATCTATCAACAAATAAAAAAGAACCCCGATGGGAGAGAAAATTAGTAGCAATATTAGTTTTTCGTGAAAAAATATTAGAAACATTGAACAGTGTCATTCAATTATGTGGAAGAAACGTTGCATTTTTTTTCATTTAACTTACCTTATTCTACGTCGAACAGAAAATTCTTTCACGTTAATCTGAATGTATGGCAAAGAATGTTCAGTAATTACCTATGGCATTCGAATGCATTCCAAAGAAAGCGTAGTGATTGAAGACAGCATAAGGTATTATCAGCAAAAGGCAGACAACCAAATGTATCATAAAATCCCAGAGGAACATTGCACTCCAGTACAAGGCACTCGGCACTCCACACATGAGTTGCAGCAATTTTGTCTTTGTTACTCTCTCGTGTATTGGCAGCAAAGCGAAGCTAGCCGTGAGGAAGGCAAAAGTCAGGGGCACGAATACCGCAGCGACAACCCGAGGTGCAGAGGGAGATTCAAAAGTAGCCCGGTTTCTTTCCGGAAGGGGAGCATTAGTCAAATCGATTACTCCACTGTTCGTCACTTTTTGCAATATAGCGGTGTGCATCAGTATAAGAGACAAGGGTGCCGCGTGGTAGGGTTCTCCATTAAACCAGGCAGTCAGGTTCAAATTACGATTGCTATCTTGATCGATCGTTCCACCTACCAGCAACCTTTTGAGGTACTTTGCTGTGTCCCCTTTGCCGTAATCCAGAGCATACTTTACAGGGTCGGAAACATTTTCCGCTTTAATATCATTGGACATTAAAACATTTTTGTATGCCTCTGTTAGAGGAGAAGTTTCTGGTTTGTCGCTGAAATAGAACCCGTCGGTGTCACCGTACACAGATTTGATATCAAGCTTCAGGGGATCGTAGTCAGTGGCGAACTCGGAAACATTACTCCGTATCATGGAAAGACAGAAGCACATCAGAACGAAGGGAAGAGCCAGTTGGGCGACGAGGATGCTCCAGTGTCGCTTGAAGTACTGGAAGCGTTTTAGCAACAAAGCAGAAAGAGAGAGAAGATAAGGACGCAGAGGATGCTGATTCAGCTTCGCTGTTGATGAATCGCCGTAGACATCTGCATAAACAAGGACTGAAGTAAAAAAAGGAAATCTGCGATCGTAAATTTCAAGTTATCATCTCAGAACATTATATTTAAGTCATTAACCAGTTTAAACCGGTTTCAAGCAATCATGAGACTTCTCTATCGGTCTCTATCCCCCCTTCTCTCTATAGGCATATGTATAATGATAATTTTTTTAACTTTCATTTTCAGTTTTTCTAGATGGTAAACAAAGTTTTGGAACTCGACCTATTTTTAGATGAAATAACATCTAGAATAATATCATAGTCCTACATCAACCTTTTAAAAGCGTATTTGCTTTCAAAGAAGCATTCTTAAACAATAATGAAAGCAGGTCAACTTTTTAAAAGTGCATCTGCTTTCAAAGAAACATACTTAATAATTATGCAATACTGGTAAAAGCAGGTAAAATATTTTTTGACCGTAAATTTCGGAGACATGAAAATCTTCTGATCAAAACAATATCATGTTTTCACAAAACAAGCAATTTAAAATAAAGAAAACCTTAAAAACTTTGAAAAATAAGTTGCCAAATATTTTCAAAATTAATTATCTTACCTTTTTTTTCCAGAACAACATAGAAAAGTTTTTACTCTTGTCTTTGAAATGGTATATATTAGTAAGGGATTAGATTTTCAGTTCCCTCTTTATGATAATCTGAGAAATTTCTTATCATCTTACATGTTATATTATTATTGCATTGTATTATTGCGTTATGACCTGAGTGTATCGATTGCAATTTAAGAGATACAGGAGCAGGTAAATACCTCTTTTGGTCTAATTGAGACACAATTATCTTTTAATTGACTTGCAAAAGACAAATATATTTATTTTTAATCGTCATTTCACCAAATTTAAGATGACTAGCAATTTTTCCATGCAAGTTTAAAGCAGTTGAAAACGTCTCTATTGGTTACAGTAGAGAATATTGAGTAAAATAAAGATTCCTTCAACATGAAAGCTTTATTTTGTATCTATTGCTATTTTATAATGCAAACCGAAAAATAAATAAATAAATTTTTTAAAGATAAGTTAGAAAAACATATTGTAGTTCTCAGCAACCACTACAACAGCTACATTTCCTTAATGAACTTAAATGGAAAAAATATCAACTACCTCTTTTGAAACTAAAATGTTTCCTATGCCTGTTATTTGTTATTACATTTGAGACATTGAGTTATTTATTATTTACAATGACCTTAAAAATGTAAATCGTTCTTTTTTAATTAGATCGAATTTCTTGTTTACACAGCATTGTAAAATCAATTACATATTACAAAGAATTCGTATCTGATGTAATACAAAAACGCAATCTATCTATATCACCTTCAATTTCTTTATTTTCAACTTCTTCGTCGACATGCCCGTACTTTTTACCGGAAATCTCAGCAATTCTGAAAATATAAGTAATGTTAAAACATTAACAAAAATATAATGCAGTACAACAAATAAACAAATAAAAAAAATATTGCAAATTAGATTTTCTCTGAAAACACATGGATAAAAGTTATATATATCTTAATATATATAAATTACGTATCACGTTGTTTGACCGCGATGGACTCCTAAACTACTTAACTGATTTTAATAAAATTTACACACCATTTGCAGTTTGACCCAACTTAGAAGATAGGATAGTTTATATCTCAATTTAGAGTCGCAATTAATTAAAACCCCTTAATTTCTGTAAAATTAAAACCTGTAATGCTACTTTCCTAGTGAAACACGGCCTTTCGGAACTGCGATCGCTGATGCGCCCCGTTTCGTCCCGTAAAACCGCGTTTTTAAAATTGCCATCGTTACGCGTCCGTTCAACTTATACTCAATATCGCAGTGGAATCGGATGCACTTTCTATCGTAGACCAAGGAGGTATAATTTATTTTACGAAATATCGACGCAAAAATTAAATATCGATTTTTTTTTAAAATGTCAATTTTGACGGGTCTATTTCTTGAATGGCCCTATAAAATAGACTCTTAGCTGGAAAAATACAGAAAATATGTTTCCTGAAAGACAATACGATGTAGTATGCTGCAATACAATTTTAAAAAAATCGAATTTCTAAAACTGAATTTTTGGCGAATTTTTTAACGAAGAGACGGAATTTCGCTTTAATATTTAACTACTTTCTTTAAGTTCTTTTCAAGATAACCTAATAAAAAAATTACATAAAATTTAATAAATTTTTCAAAATCATGTGAAAGATTGTAAAAATCTGACAAAAAATTGCGATTTTTTTTTGTTATTTATTGGGTTTTCCTTTTCAACATTACAAATCTAATCCATTCATAAATAAAAATGAGACTAAACTTTTTTTAAATATAATTTTGGCATTTCTTTGGCACACCCTGACCAATTTTGAAAACAATCCAGCAAAAATTACGCGTCTTATGAAATAATTACCCTACATTCAAAGCTGCATGCATGGCAGTGGGATTGTTCAAGGATGATAAACAGTGGTAATACACTATAAGGAAGCTATTTTAAGCAGTTCATTATTCAAACTGAGAAAAACTTTTTATTATCTTGGTATTTTGCCATCCCTCTGATCCACGAAGCCTTTGGGAAAAGTACAAGGACAGTTTTTCAGAAGATATCCGGTTTCAGCATGAAAGACAACTGTAAGACTCTGCTCTTTCAACTAAGGACAAAGCGTACGACCAATGCTTGATCCTGATTGAAGACGTTGTTCAGACTCTGGGAGGTCAGTGCTTAATGGATTATGGTTTGCGTCAGTTTGAGGGATTTGAGACTCATTTTCAAAACAGAGAGTACATGAAAGAAACAAATTTTGATCTTGAAAATTTGAAGAAAAAAGTATATAATTCTGAAGCCTCTCTAACAGACGAACAGTCCAGCGTATATCAAAAGGTCCTCAACAGCATAGAGTCTGATACAGGCCCAATATTTTTCTTAGATTCATCTGGTGGCACTGGAAAAACATTTCTCTTAAATTTTTCTTCTTTCAAATGTCATGGGCAATAAAGGCATTGCCTTGGAAACTGCATCATCTGGAATAGCTGCAACGTTATTGGAGGGTGGAAAGACAGCTCATTCTGCCTTTACATTACCCCTTAATCTCAATTACTCAGAGAATCCAATGTGCAGTATTAAAACACAGAGTAATTTGGCTAAGGTTTTTACAAGATTGCAAACTTATTATCTGGGATGAGAGTACTATGGCTCATAAAGCAGAATTCGAGGCACTTAATGCAACTCTCAAAGGTCTAAGAAATTCTGACGGAGTAATGGTGGAGTAACTGCTCTACTATCAGGAGATTTTTTGTCAAACATTATCGGTTGTACCTAGAGGAACACGTGCAAATGAAGTAAAAGCATGCATTAAATCGTCGCGTCTATGGCCTAAAGTGTAGAATTTTGGTTTGAATAAGAGTATGAGAATTCATTTATATGGTGATGCGTCAGCAGAATTGTTTTCTAATCTTCTTAAAATAGGAGACGGAAAATATCCTGAATGTGCTGGCAAAATTATTACAACCCACGAACTCTTTACGGTAGTCACGTAGTTTCCTGATCTCATCGCCAAGATTTATCCTGATATTGCTAATATAAAAAATAAGCCAATTGAATGATTTAATAAGTATGTAATCGAAGCTACGATAATTACTGGATGTGCTCGAGGGAGTTGGATTTAATACCCCGCATTCCACTAATTTCGTCGGACTATCCTTTTGAATTTAGAAGAGTACAGTTTCCTGTAAAAGTTTGCTTTGCAATAACCGTTGATAAGTCACAAAGACAGACATTAAAAGTAGCAGGGATCGATTTAAGAGAAGACTGTTTTTCACACGGACAATTTCATGTAGTTTTCTCCAGAGTCACTTCATCAAGCAGGTTAATAACTTTAGCACCAGAAAAAACCCAAAAATGTTGTATACAAAGAAGTTCTTGCTTAAACATGGGTATAACAATAAAATGTGGATGTACTGCTTTTTCAAAGCAAATCAATACTTTAAAAGGATCGTTAAGGACAGTTAAAGAGTCTAGGGGCCCCAGGACTCTCCCAAAATTAGAAAAAATTATAGATAATAAGTAATTATTATAGGGGATTTTCGTAACTAGGGGCACCACCAAGCACTGTTATCCTCTGCTCATTCCATTACCCGAGCAATGCTGGGTACGGGAATATATATATATATAT
>JAOUZG010043370.1:2222605-2272720 GCA_026289955.1 Argiope argentata | reverse complement strand
TATATATATATATATATATATATATATATATATATATATATATATGATAAGCACCGTAAATGGCATAGAAATCTCTTATTATTTATTAGCGAATAACAAAAGTCAAATGTAAACACATTATCTTACGAATTTCATTGAACATTTTTGTATCTGAATTGAATTTAACGTTTCGATTCAAGCTGCTGAATAATATTAGAAATATTCTATAAGCGGTGCGTCTTGTCACCGAAATATCGATTCAGTCAGAGAAAAGAATATACAAAAGATATAGAAATGAACTGAATTCAAACAAAAAGATTAATCGAGTTTAAAAGTTAGCTGAGTCGTCGCTAGATGAAGCTCTGATTGTGTTACAGAAATTGAACTCAAATCTTTCAAAACATTTTCCCCTTTATTATCTTAAGATTGAAAATATACCTTTCTAATAATATCAACGTAATAATATTATTGGTTCAATTGTAACTAAACTTTTCAGATCAGTAGAACTCCGTAATACAATTCTCACATCTACTTTTATTTCGTAATTTTTATGCATTTTAATTTGGAGTCAACTAATTAAATTCATGCTTTCCAATCTTATTAAATAACAAGGCGAAATTTTTAAAAAAACGCGCTCCGTGTTAACGGCTTAAATAGTCGATAATCATGAAGAATGAAATGGTCACCATAGGCTAGTATATCGCATTGTATTTAGAACTATGAATGAATCAATATAATTTCAGATGTAGAATCATCTTTAAAATTGCATATATGTTCTTACTTTAAGAACACATCCTCCATGGTTGTAACTGTTACTCCAAATTTCACATTTTTTTCTTCCAATTTTTCAAACAAATTTGCGAACTCGCTTTCATCGGTCTCTGTGAGGTGGAAAGAAACTTCTTCATCTGTTTCGTCAGTAATTTTGGCTTCGGGGAGGATTTTGGTGACGAGTGAGGGTACATTTTTCAAACTTTCATCTTTTAAGATATGAAGCTGGTATCCAATACCTGAAAAAATTATAAAATCCAGATAATGCTAATTTTCTCTTGAAATAAAATGTTTGTTTTTTCAAATTCTATATTTTTCATGTTTTGGCTATATAAAGATATTGGTCCTTTAATTACAAATATTAAATATATCCAAAAAAAATTTCTTATTTTCGAAATTTTAAAAACCCCAAGTGTTGAATTTCTGTGGCAATTTAAAATAAAAACTGACATTTTTACTTATAAACTGAATTACTAAATTGTTTAACAATCACTTTGATATTGTGAATTCCCAAGAAGCTTATAGAGCTAATATTTTACTTAATGACACTTTGCATTTGGCAAAAAGACTTTAAAAGACAGCCCATAAACAGAGCAACTATAGAAACAAGAATCAGAGATTTCCCGATGAAAATTAGTATCCTTTACTAATCGTAGATAAAAATATTCTAACACAATGGGAGGCGAGAGAATAACAATATTTCCGGATTATAAATTAGTTCTGAATCTAAAAGGCTTAACAAGCTAAAATTTTCCTCTCCTATACTATTAAAATATATCAAAGTAGGGCCAAAGTATCGACTGAAGGAGGGAAATTGCTTTATCTTTTAAACTACTTAGTTTAATTAAATTATATTCATATACTGTTTGGAAGGAACAGGAAGAGGAATTTTCGATGGACCTTGTAATTTTGGCTCTCTTTCAGATAAAGATAACACTTAAACCCTCTCTTACTAAGTCACCACTTACTTACTTCACCAACGGCCCCAACGGTTCTAATATTGCCCAGCTGATTCGATAGCTCTTTGGTATCATAGAGTTATCGAGGGAGGGATTCGAACCCGAAACCCTCCCATGACTTATTAAAAGGGCCAGTTCAAAAGTTTTCAGTCCCTTAACTGACGTCCTAAATTTCTTGAAATTAAACTTTAATTATTTATAAAAATAATTTATAAATATTGGGTATTATTACATACCTTGGTATCCCACGTTTATGAATCACGATACATTCCATATTTCTTATTCTATTATATGTATACTTTACATGAAATCTATATTAATAAAAATGGAACTCGAAATGCGTTGCTAAGCGCAAAACTAGAGAACAGCTCGACCGATTCGGCTAATTTTTATTTTAATATTTTCGTTAAGACACGAGGATGGTTCTTATGGAGAGAAAAAATTAAAAAACTGCGAAGAAAATAGTTAAAACGACACTTTTCTAACTTTCCTGCCAAAAATCTTCATTTCCTCCCCCCATACCGAGTAAGATAGCAGGAAGTAATAAATTATGATTTGTTTAGAAAGAAATGCGAGAAGTCAGTTGGTTTTCATTTATAGATAACGGGATGTTTAAAAAAGAAAGAAAATAGTTGCTTTTATTATTAGTCTGTATGAATATTTAATCTATGCCTGCTCGAAATAAAGTCTGGGCTGGAAGAAAAAAAATAACAAAGCGAAAAAAAGGTTTGTAAAAAGAAAAGTAGTGAAGAAAGAAAGGAGAGAAAAGAAATGAAGGGCGTGTGTGTGTCACCATTATTTCCTTTGTGCGCGGCATTTTCCAAGCTGTTTTTCAACTTTCTCATCTCTTGAAAACCAATTGTGTCTTTATTTGTTTAGTGTGTTTACATTTATGAAAATTAGAATCTCCTTATTCTATAAAAACGTAGAATTTTAGACCTTTTCCTCCATCATTTAAGTAAAATATCAATTCCGGGACAATCATTGCTCGGATAGAAAGAGAAAGATGAGTAGTACAATGAACAGTACATTTGAAGAAAATAATACTATAAATGAATTATATGATTATCAAAATTTGTTTGGTTTAAAAATATTTTGGTGAGAAACCTGTTATGAGACACACTGCATAAAATATTATATGAAAAGTTTATCGAGCATTAATACTGGCGAACCGACTGGTCGCCAAAGGCGGCTAGTTTATAATATATATCTCAATTCTACATCTGATAGGTGTATATACACCCCTTTCCTCCCCTCTAAATTTAGAATCAGTAAAAAGAAAAATATATGAACATTTTGGAACGTTTTTACTGTCTCGAATAAAAATACACTTTTAAGAAAAAAAATATTACCATAAAAATATTTTTTTAAAATTGATGTCGTGATTTTAAAGAAACTATACTCATCAACTCAATACTAAAAAAAACATATACTCAAAAAAAAACCCGCTTTGAGTTGTATAGATGAAATTTGCTGGCGTCTTGGCATAGGGGTAGCGCGTCTTCCCTTACGATATGGGATCCAAACCAAACCCGGTTCGGGCATGGTTGTTTTTCTGTGTTCTCTCTGTAAGGAGTGTGATTATGCCCCCTCCCCTGTAGAAAGGGGACGTGCAAGTGAATGTGATGAGCGATTAACAATAGTCGTACTCTTGGACCTAGTTAGAGCTACTACAAAGAGACGCTGATTAGGCTTAAATCGCTCGCTGACTACCTCAACGAGCCTGTCCACTGAAAGTGCCCCGAGAAACAACATTAGATGAAATTTGGTGTGTAATCTTTGCGTTAAATTTGTAATTTCAATCAAATTTTCACTCACATTAAACATTCAATGTGGTCACTCACAGTAAGTGCAACTATTTGGCGGTCCAAATATGTCAGAAATTACAAAAAAAAAAAAAAAAAAAAAAAAAAAAAAAACCTAAGAACTGGAAGGTAGGAAATTTGGTATACAAATTTAGCATCTAAAGTGGGCCATAACCCCATGGATAAACCCTTATCAAATTTTGAAAAATCCGTTAAGTTGATCGTCTTTCTGCACTTTCTCAAGTATGCAAACACAGCAACTCAAAAACACCTCGATTCAAATAAATGAGATTCAGTATGTGATCTTGACAATAAAATTATAATTCCGTGACAGATAATGGTATCAGTCTGTGGAAAAAAATATAATCATAAGGAATATACTCTTTATTTTACTGTACATTCTAAACTTCCATGTGTGTTACTGTGAAAAGAAAAATCTGAGCAGCTGTAGCATTCATTCCTTTCCAAAGGCACACACAATTATATACAAGTGTTAGGAGGATATACCTTTTAAGGGAAAGTCCCTGAGAAAACATTCTCATTCGTGTTTTTAGCATTTGCCAATGCTTAAATTCTGGTTTAATTTAGATATTAGAATTATTTTTATTGTAAATGTTGATGATTTTTTTTTATCTCTATCTGAACACGAGTAAGAGAGTTTGAGATAATTTTAATAGATTTCCGACTTTTTAGTATTTTAATTTTTTTAAATAATTCTTTTTTAACTATTCTGCGTGTTGCAGATAGATATGCGCATACACACACATGGATGAGTTTTATGTAAAAAAGCGGAAAATAATTAAAATAAAATTTAATTAAGTGATTCAGAATTTTGACCATGAGTGATCAAGATAACCAGTGGGAGTGGTCTTCCCCAAATTTCTACCATAACGTTTAATAAACTTGCATGCGAAAGGACGTCTCGCATGGCCCGGTGTGCAATGGATACGAAATATTGATTTTTAGTTTGGATGTAGCATTTTTTTCTGAATTTTTAATGTTACCCTTGACGAATAATTTCGTAATTAATCCCTGGTATAAGGTTAATAACATCTGAAAATCAAATTTGTGCTTTAGAAACGTTTTTTCTCAATCGATTGACGCAAAGATTTGGCACAAACTGCATTTGTAATCACAAAATCTCATTCCTAATTTGATACATTTAAGTCATTGCATTTTTGAACTACACTCACTTCCAAAAGTTAAGCATGAAGATGTAAAATGCAAAAAAATCAACAAATACTGCTTTGATTGACACAAAATTCGGTAGGAAAGCAGCATATATATTTATGCATAAAACAAGATCAATAATTTTATACAGGAAGGAAAACAATATTAAATTTTTGAAAGTTATCAGATAAGGACATGCTGGAGACTTAAACAGAATTAATGTATAAAGTGAAAACAAACAGCATAAAATGAAAAAATGATATTAATAGGGTATGTGACCCCCCCCTCATCTGTACACAGATTTTTCACCTTGTGAATATGCTTTCAATTACGTGGTCAACCACCGCAGAATTAAGCAATAGTCATTCTTCTTGTAGAGCAGTTTTCAGCTCAATAAGAGTGGCAGGAGGGAGAAAACACGAAGATACACGGCCGAGAGCCAAAGATTTTCTATGGGATTAAGGTCGGGTGAATATGCTGGCCATTACATACGCGCAATCCCTTCACATTCCAGGTAGTCATCGACAATTGGAACTCTATTGGAACGTGTGTTATCGTCCATTAAAACAAAAGTATGGCCAACTACTGCAGTGTACAATCTCACAATGGTTAATAGGACTTCATCCCGATACCGGGCAGCAGTCACAGAGCTCCGTTTAAAGATGTGCAGGTCGGTGCAGTGTCCTAATGAAACCATTGCATACACCATAATGATTCCGCCTCGGAATGCGTGATATTCAATGATTTTTTGGGGCTGATTGCGAGTTCCTCGTTCACGCCATATCCTTATACGCTTGTCATCTGGCTGTTGAACAAATCTTGACACATCAGTAAATATGACATTGCCCCAGTCAGACACAGTCCAATTGACATGTTCCCGGCACCATTTTAATCGTGCCCCTCTTGATTGAACGGATAGAGAAACCCAAACTCTAGGTACCTGGGCGTACAGTCCACTCGTATGTAATCTTCAGCGTACAGTAGTTGCAGATATTGTCTTACCAATGAACACTGTAACCATAGATGTCACACGTGTGGAGGTCGCTCTGCGATTCCGCTGGCTACAATAACAATATATCGATCTTTCGCGGGGTGTTGTAACTCTTGGGCAATCGGCTACGGGCCTTCGGACAACTGTCTGTGTGGTTTGGAATTGTGTCCATAGACGTAAAATTACAGAATGATGAACGCCGAAGAAAAGAGCAACATCTGTGATCGAATGCCCTGCTTCAATGTACCCCATAGCAAGCCAGCGACCAGAATCTTCCATTCGTCTTCTGGAAGTCATAGAAACCGCATGTCTTGAAAACACATTGTACGAAAGTTATAAACACCTTCTATCAGCACTTACAATCAAATTCTGTAACCCTTCATAAAGCTGTCTTCTTATAAGACGGCCCTTTTTACACATTTCTCCTCATGAAAGCGTGATTGACTGTTACCTAAAATATTTTCATACTTTCTTCTACCTCTGCAGGGAATCGCATCCTCCTCAATTCTGATTGGCTTCTAGAAATCAGCATTTTTCTCTACGTGGTTAACTTTTGGAGTTGAGTGTATCACGGTTATATGTTTCTGAAAGTACAGACCGACAGACTGTGAAACCATTGTTGCTTATGGTCCAAACGTTGATAGGCACCCACCTGAATTGTAGATATTAAATCTGTATGTACAGTATCTGTAGAATCTTATCTATCTACTATATTTCGTTTTATAATTATTGGGTTAAATTACATTCAAGAAAAAGGATAGAAAAATTTCCTTTGAACTGATTTCACTCAAAATTTGATAAAAAGGTCTCAAAATTTGGTGTAAAAATTCCAACCTTCAAGTTGAAATCATTTTTCAGTTATCTTTGTCACTGATAGACCGATGGACGATCATTTTCCAAAGCTGTGTTTTTTAGAACGCAGGTTGAACTGAAACGTAGATAGTCGTCTAAGTATTGAATTCGAATTTTGGGGCAATTACTTTCACTATAACACGCATGCGAGAAAATAAAAATGATTTTCAATAGATTTGTGATGGGATGTTTTAAACATCATTTCTTAAAAGCGTTTCGACCTAGAACGACGGGCTTCCGGGAGAGTTCCTTTATTTTCATGTCATTCTGAATCAGACCAGAGCAGATCTTACCGAATTTGCTTTTGAGAAACATCGGCGACCCGGAGCATTGCAGTTCTCCCCCTGCTATGATGGCAATACGATCGGCCAAAGCGTCCGCCTCCTCCATCTGGTGGGTGGTCAAAATGATGGTGCGCTCCTGCCTCAATTCCATCAAGGCATCCCACACATTTCTCTTCACTTCCACGTCCATGAAAGCGGTCGGTTCGTCTAGTAACAATATCTGAAAACGAACCAAAATTTATAGCTGTGAATCCCAGCAACAATGAATCGGGTACTTTTTTTCCCGTTTAGCTGTTTTGCATAAGCTTATAATTATTTCTTTTATTTCATTATCTGCAAAATTCATATTTTATTGTGAAACTAAATATTAAATATGCCTCTAGAAAGTTAAATTTGTAAATTAGGCTCAATAATATATTTTATCTTAAAGAAGATTTCCCGTTTTTCTTTACTGCATTCTGCATTAAGAAATTATTGTTTTTCGGGTGCTTTCTTATTTTGGAAAATTCAGTGTAATAATCATAATAGTTGGATAAATGATAGTTCAGTGGATTTCTTTTTAAATACTAGGGGTATTTGCCTCCTGGTAGCCTTTGCTCGCAATCCCTATAATATCCAATGCTACATCCATCAGTTCTTGTTAACACGTTTTTAAACTCCACTGGCCATTCGTTCAATGGAAGCTAAATCTTTCCACAAAGACAATACACATTTGCTGATTGCCTTACTTCCGACTCAAAACTCTAAGAGCCAGAATGAAAAGATTCTTTGCTCATATCGCCAATATCCAAATATTGATTCCACGTTTTGCCGCCAATGCAGCAGCTTCACGATCCGCTTTTCTTCTCAAATTGCTAGATGCTCTCTCGTTCTTTGTTTGGTTTTTTTGTTCATCTGATATTGTTGGATGCCTCATTAAAATTTAAAAAAATAGTGTAGGATTAACACTATATTACGTAGATATTCAGACAGTTGTTGGCAGGGAGATGAAAATTTTCGTTACTCGCAAAATGAAATTTCAAACACATTTGTATTCTTTAGGTCAACAGTCTGTTTGCAAAGCTTTACTATTGGTTGATTCGATTAAATTTTAATTGTATAGGAATAACTTTCCTTCAAAGTGAATTGGGGAAATATTAGTTTCAGATTCTGTAACATTTATAATAATCAAATATAAATTAACCTCTTCTAGTGCAATTTAATAATGAAAAACTGTGCGCGAAATAAAAACTTAGTCCATTTTATAGTTTTTAGATATGGTTAGTTACAATTGTATACCTGAATAAATATATTTGCAATTTGTGAATTCATATACAGCACTTTGTCTAAAACTATCAAGGACTTCGGATTAATAATTGCACTGAAATGTAAATAATAATGATAATAATAAAGATTAAAATGAAATCTGCTATGCATATTTCAGTGTATCATGTCGGAATATAATTTCTTGAACGGCCAAGCACCACGTGCTCGCGCAAGTTAAGTTATATTTTCATTCATTTTAATGGTATCGTTGAATGAGTCACATTGGTATGGAAAACGATCCGAAAAACTTTATCTCGCATTCAATGTTTTGTGGTGATGCTTTATAAGCCAATTAATATCCTTCAAGCTGAAGGGTCTCTTTTGCTTGATCGGTATGATACTCGGCTACTAACCATAAGATTGGGAATTCGGGTCCAGCGCTACCCGCTATAATCACCTATAGTTTAAAAAAATATCGCATTTCCTATTTATTTCATTTCATATAATCACGTGTTCAAAATGACATTTTTCTAGGTTTTATTTGACGTAGTCATTAACTTATTTTTTTAATCAGAGTTTTTGTAATTGCAATGGCAACACGCTATTAAAAGCTGATTTTTCGGGATGCTCGTGCAGATAAAAAATGTTTATTTTTCACCTGCGGATTTGTATTGACGCAAAAACCTCACCCCAAAGACAACATTATGTTCTGACATGATAATATAGTATCAAGTCCCTTTTTCTCCTGGTAAATGCAATGTGACTTTCAAAACATTGACACGCATCTTTCGAAGTCCATGAATTTATTTCAATGCAATGATTAGAAATTTCATCCCTAAACAGCTTTCTAAGTGTCAGAGAAGCCCATTTGCCAATCCTTGTATCAAATCATATTAGTTGCATTTATGGGTGCTGAAGTATAACAAATCACTTCCTTAGTGTAATAGTATTTTTAATGCATCAATTTATGGATACGAGAAAGAATATAATTCAAGAAAGAATGGAATGAAGAAATAGCCTTTCTATTTCTTCTTTAGGACTATTTCTTCCTTCTTTGATCTCCCGACTTACTTTTGATCCCCCAACGAGGGCTATTCCCAGGTTCAATTTCCTCTTCATTCCAATTGATAAATGTTTCGCAAGGACTTTCTTTTTGTCAGTCAGTTTCAGGATATCCATCACTGGATTCACCTCATATTGGAGATTCTTCCAAGGAGTTCCTTTTATCTGGTTTGTGTGTAACAAATATATTTCATAAATATTACTTTCACTGTAAGACCATAGCAAAGAATGTTAAGAAATATTGGGGGAAAAACTAAGCAACAACTCCAACTCAATTAAAGTGATTAAAAGATTCAGTAAC
Organism: Argiope argentata; assembly: GCA_026289955.1. NCBI lineage: Eukaryota > Metazoa > Arthropoda > Arachnida > Araneae > Araneidae > Argiope > Argiope argentata. Next base: position 2,263,301 of record JAOUZG010043370.1, on the reverse strand, counting down.
ACGAAAAAAAGATGGCCCATTTAAAAAACTGAATTATAGAAGACTGATTGAAGTTGTAGACATTCTTTCAATAATAATAATAACAATTAATAGAATATTGGGTAATATTTTTTATATTTAGTAATATTCTGTAGCCAAAACTTTTGGACGTTTTCGAAAATTAAAATGAACACTGCAAATTTCTTTTACGAGCACCTTCATAATTTTTTCAGAATTGGTGGAATAATTTATTGTTGTGCCATGGTCAAGCCCCCTGCTGATACAGCAGCAGATTTAAGCAGAGAGAAGTGTCTCTTGTTTTTGAAGTAGCGCCAACTAGGGCCAAGAGTACGACTTAGCTACACACTCACCACATTTGCTTGCACAGCCCCTTTTTACAGGGGTGAACATTCACACATCTCACAGATAGCACACAGAAGAACAACAATGTCCGAACTAGGACTCGAACCCGGCACTCCAAGAACACGAGGAAGATGCACTACCTCTGTGCCAGAAAGTCGGAGGAATAATTTATAAAAAATAAATTAAAAACTGTTTAAAAATAAAAATCTAAGGTATTTCAAACGATAGCCACTCTAAACTTATTAATTTTTCTTTAGATTTTTTTACCTTTAACATTAACAACAGATATAAAAATATTCAATAATAATAAAAATTATTGAAGTTTTGTAGCTTTGAAAATATAAAACAGCATATCAACTTTTGAAAGTGGTAGAATGTTTTTCTCACACATTTTCTTATTTAAGCTGTGTCAGCATATTTTTCCCGAAACGTATGCACAAAATTTGGTGTTTAGGGTTAAAAATACTTACAGCAGCATAAATTCTCAAATGTTCCTCCACTGTGATTGTATCAAACAAAACATTATGCTGTGGACATACGCCAAGGACTCTTCGTATTTTGCCTTTTTCTTTTAGAATATCTAAATTGTTTACTAAAGCTGAACCACTCGTTGGAGCACAAAGGCCTAGCAAGAAATAAAAAAAATAATCTTAATGTAAATTAATTATTAATTTTACTCTCTAAATTTTATTTTTGATATGGATGTTGTGAGTTAGAAGTTCAAAAATTTTCAAGGCTAACTTCTTTGCACAGAAAACTAATTCATTAATCTATGGGGATACATTGATATCTTCCAAGTGATTTCCTAGTACAATTATTGAATTCAAATTCTTGCTATTTCTGGAATTTATCCTTACTGTTTAGCATACTTTACATGGCTTCTTCAGCATAATTCAGGTTGGATCTTCACGATGAATCGCTGATTATTTTGCAAATGAAACAACTTTTGAAAATGAGCAGGTTTCTAAAAATTTCTAGCATGTGTTATTGGCGTCAGCATCTTAAATTTGCTGCATTGTATGCAGTATCGCTCAATGAAAAGTTTTACTTTCGCTATTTGCTCATGATTGAATCATGTTCATGGTGAATAAATGATAACGTGTGTGTGAAAGCTCGACTTCAACAATTAGCGATGTACCACAATACTTTGTCTGATGATGCACTGATAAGAATATTTTGATATGAATGCGTAACATAATATATGATCTAATATCTATTGGCATGTTATAAACTATCCCCAAAATTTTTCGAAATCATCTTGTGTATTTAGATTATATATATCATTTTAATAAATGAATTAATTTTCTATTTGTGTTTTACTTATTGTAAAATTTCCTTCAAAAATATAATGAAACATTACGAAATATTGCATTATTTGTTTGATTGTTTACTATACATTATTAATTTAATGTAATAATTTGAAAATAATTTTTTAAATTGTATAGGTGCCCATTCCTCTTCACGTTTCCACACTTTAAAAGTGGGAGAATACTTGTAATAAAGTTTGCGTGGCGGTTCTTAGAACTATGTCTCCAACATGAAATCATTTTGTCTCGAAGCCGACTTTTTACCACCAGAATACTGCAGCCTATAATGCCATTCAAATTCGAAGAGGCTAGTAAATTATGAAAGAAATATCAATAACTTGAAAGACGTGTGAAAAAGTAAATTTAAGGAAACCGGAAAATATAACAAAGCAAGTTATTTCGTAATACCTGTTAGCATGTTGATGGTTGTAGTTTTACCAGCTCCGTTGTGACCCAGTAGTACCGTGATTTGCCCTTCGTACAAATTCAATGATACATTGTTCACTGCCAGTTTCGAAGTAAGACCCGTATGGAATTCCTATGATTAAAAAAGTTGAATGATTCCACTTTAGTATTCCATTAAAAGTTTATAGTGTACATGATTATACATCCGGCATTAGCGGGGGGAGGGGGGAATTTCGTCATAGAAAAACAATTGCTTTGCTAAAATTGTCGCCAGTCCTCTTCAATAAAAATAAAATTATATTGAAGACATACAGCATTATATATTTCTATTTCTGTATTTTTAATGTTAGCCTTCTTATTATCCTACAATGATATGCCGTGATAGAAGAAAATTGAAATAATGTAGAATTGATGAAGTAGCATAAAAATTTTAAATTCTCAAATTATGTTGTTGAAGTTGTTTCTTATCCCCCTGGATTGAACACCAGTTGAAACCAGGTTCAAGAGATCGAGTCGCACGATAAAATTGTAAACCGACTCCCCAGCTGTTTCACAGAGGCGCCAGTATATTTAGTAGCATGAAGGGAAGAAGTATCGGCCAATGAGTGGCAAGAGGTATACAAGGTGGCCAGAAATAAAACACCCCTACTCTGACCTCCATGGATATCGAACTACTCAGTGTAAAGGCTCAAAATTTTGTACACATACTATTCAAAATATGGGGAAACGGATTTCACGAAAAAAAAATTAGTTCCTGAAATCACCGATAGGTGGCGCTGCACAACTGGAACTATGATCAAAAGACACAAATAATAATAAAAATTAAAATGTTTATGCGGAATGGAATGCTTCCATGCTTCCTTTTTAATTTTTCTGCCCCTTATTGAAAATAAAAATAGTAAAGAAGCTAGAACTCCCGTTGTAACTGCAATTTCATACTGTAACCAGAAAAATTTGCATAAAGCATGGTTAGAAGCCATGTTAAAAGGTGGGGAATGTCATTCTTATTAGTGATGGCTGTCACGCTGCCAGAACGCGCTTTGCTTGTGAAGTTGTTTTACGAGAATAAAGGAAATGCTCCAGCAGCACTTCGAGAGTTTCGCCGACTTAAGGATTTGCGTAAGGGACCATTGCTTCCACAAGCTCTCAGGAGAATGATCGCTCGATTCGAGGAAACTGGACATCTTGGAGTTCAGCCTGGTCGAGGACGCAAACCGGTTCGTTCAGATGTCGTTGAAGATGTTGCCACCGGTATTGTTGAACAGTCAATGGATAATGTTTTAGGCTGCAGTAGTGCACGTGCAGTGTCACGACACTTGGGTGTTCCCTATAGCACAGTGTGGAACGTACTCAGAAAAATGGTGCATTGTTTCCCGTACAAAATCCGCCCTAATCAACAATTGCTGGCCACAGACAGGGAGATGCGACTGACCTTTGCATTGACATTTCTTGTTAGAGTTGAAGTGGATGCATCGTGGCCGTGGCAGATTCTGTGGAGCGATGAGGCCCATTTCCACCTCAGTGGAACAGTGAACACCCATAACTGTCGCATATGGGACACGACAAACCCCCGTACCTTCCAAGAGATTCCACTCCACTCACCGAAAGTTACAGTCTGGTGTGGATTCACAGCCACATTCATTCTTGGACCGTTCTTTTTCGAAGAGGTTACTTCCAATGGCCTTGAGACATGTACCGTGACGGCCAACAGGTACAAAAGGATGCTCGAAACATTTGTTGTACCCCATTTGCAGCAGCGCCAATGCCTTGACACCATTACTTTTATGCAAGATGGAGCACCTCCACACATTGGACTCCCTGTGCAACAGTTTCTTCGCCAACATTTCACCACTGACAGAATAATCAGTCGCGCGTTTCCGACAACTTGGCCATCTCGTTCACCGGATCTTGATCCGTGTGATTTTTGGCTTTGGGGACACTTAAAAAACCTTGTTTATCGAGAACGTCTGATAACCTTGGCAGATTTGAAAGAGAGTATCAGTCTGCATGTGAGAAGCATCTCAGATGACCAGTTACGATCCGCAGTTGAACAAGCTGTCCACAGACTTCACATTTTACATCTTCAGGAAGGGAACCATATTGAGCAGCATTCCCTGCATCGATAACGTCCTTGTTTCATGTATGCTTGGTACTTTCAAATAAAATGTGTTTAAAACGTGTTTTTGTGTCTTTTCAGCATACGTCCAGTGGTACAGCGCCACCTATCGGTGATTTCTGGAACTAAATTTTTTTTCGTGAAATCCGTTTCCCCATTTTTTGAATAGTATGTCCACAAATTTTCAAGCCTTTACACTGAGTAGTTCGATATCCAGGGAGGTCAGAGTAGGGGTGTTTTATTTCTGGCCACCCGGTATATCTTTTAGTCTCTGACGAAGAGAACACATTTTATGTGGCCAAACTTTCGCCTGTATTGGTGCGTTTGAACACTTCTTGGACTAGTGAACATCCGATTCAAGCCTGGACACCTGCTGGCATATCAGCCATGCTCTGGGGGAATCCTCCATTTCGTTTTAGTTCTTAGTTTAAACAAGGCAGGGATCTCTGCAGTCTACAATCTCGCAGTGGGGGATTAGGACTTAAGTTTCCTTCTTCGACCAGAGCGCCTGCAATTTCATTTCCGTGGATTCCCACTTGAAAAGGTATCCACTATATGCCCACTGACCCGGTCCTTGTGAATGTAGTTAATTTGGTGATAACGTCTCGGTCCAACTTGTCCTGAATGTGTGTTCAGCCCTTAAAATATTATATTGAGCTCTTGCCGTCTATGAGGATTCAAATTTGTAAATGATCAGTCTCCAAGGTGAGCTCCAAAGTTTTGTAGACAACAAGAAGTTCGAATCGGAAAAACTGAGCTATGGTCTAGGTTTATAAAACAATGCATCGATTCTCTTTTACTTGGTTTCCAAAATATTCCTCTTCCAGTTCTTTCAGACTCCATTTTGACCCATCATTGTAGATTTTCAAGTCTTAAACGGGGATATCATTTAAGGCCTCGAGGATCACCTGAAGCAGCAACTCTGGATGTTCGACGTGTTTTGTAAAATTAATTTTAACGAAGACGTGAGAGTTAATGTTATAAAACAAAGTAGTTGATATCATTTGAGTGAAAGAAGCACATGGCTCAACAACCATATTCACTGTCTCTACATCAAACCAAAAGGATTGTCTTTTTTCAGCCTGTGATTGATTGTCCAGTTCAGTAAGAAATTTGAGGTCCTCTTATGAGGCTCAAAACATTTTACCTTGGCCAAGAACGAGACGAAATGTCTCCCCCTTCACAGAGATAATGGCTGAAGATCGGCTTCGTATGACACAATTTCATTTGGACAGCAGTATCTGAGGCCAGTGGCAGCTCTGACTGCGCTTAACTATATTCTCTCTAGTTTTTTAGGTTAAATGGTGGTATCTACTTTATAAATCTGATATCCATACTTAAAAATAGGTCGTATAAGAGTGTGTATGAAGATTTAAAGCATCTGCACCCCAATTTCTACTTGAGATACATTTTAAAATCTGGAGCGCCTTTCTGTCCTATTCAGCGAATCAATTTATGTTTTTACTGCAACTTATTTATGTATCCAGAGTCAACTACAAGTAAGTAGGTGCCTCGATAGTCTCAAGAAATGGTAGTCTTTTCAGAAGATGTTTTGGTTAAAAATTGAACAACTACTTATTAACTGTGAAGAGACAAGATTTGGCGGTGTGGAAATTTAATTTGCGATTCTCTTCAAAACACTGCATCATCGCCAAGGGGAATTTTCCACACGGATCAAATCTATATCATAGTTCCAGATAACAACATTATCTGCAAAAAGTCCAATTGGGCACAGGGAAGCATCCCTTCCACATACCTTTTCCATCCCATCCACAAATATTAAAAAGAGCTTGGGGCTCAAGACTGACCTCTGAGAGATTCCCTGATATGTTCTATAATTTTCAGACAAGGTGTTTTGATAGTTGACTCTAAAATATCTATTCTTCAAAAAAATCAGAAATCTACAGAAGAGAGAGCTACCTCTAATATTAAATTCAGAAGGGCATTTCATTAGTTGCTTGTTTTTCCAAACTTTGTGGAAAACTTTTGTTAAGTCAAGGAAAAGCGCCATGGTATATCTGCTAGGCTTCATATTATACGCTTTCTTAAGATCAGAGAATAGAATTTGATCAATCGTACTATGTCCTTTACGGAATCCATATTGCTCTGAAGGCAGTAATTCATGATGCATAAGTTGGTGTTATTCTTCTCAGGACAGTTATCCTCAGCCTCCATATTACTAGCTTTTTTGTTTGGCTTTCGAAGAAGTCTGACAACTACTGTCAACCATTGCCAAGGAAACCTGCCCAACTTCAAAAAAAGGGAAAAAAGAGCATAAATTAAGAATATACAAGCGTCTTTTTCTGCAAAAATGACCGAGATTTACTAAAAATTGCCCCTGAATACCATCGGATATCGGAGATCTCTTGATGTTGACTTGTTCAATAGCACAAAGAAATTCCTAAGGGCTGTAAAGGTCATTAAATAGATTATTACTGGCTAGCACATCTCAAGCGATGCGCATTACAATAGTAAATACTACTAAATGATTTTTTACATTAAAATCTCTTACAAACAGCTTTCCATCTCATGAGATGAAGGATGTAATGACCATAACTAAATGCTCACCAGCCAGCAACAATTCTTTTATATTCAATCTTTTATTCTCATGTTTAATGATATCGTTTTTAACCAATTACGTTCTTATTACTTTATACCATATCTTTTATTTCAAAAATCGTAAGGTAAATGAGCGGGACTGGTCTCCCCGAAACTTTCTCGTATGTTGTTGTTACTAATGGCACTTGCCATGAACAAGCCCGCTGATGCATCAGGGGGTTTAAGCCGAAAATATGCATCTCTTATTTGACGACTTTTGCTACACACTCATCACACTCGCTTGCACAGCCCCTTTTTACAGGGTGGGGGGGGCGTATTTGCACTCCTCCCAGATAGAACACAGAAGGACAATCACGCCCAAACCGGGACGCCCAGATCACGAGGAAGACACACTACTTTTGCGACATATCTGTGGAATAAAGGTATGTATCAAAACATTACAATTCTAATATTGATGTTATAATGTAATGCAATACATTTTAGTGATACTAAATGTGCTTAATTAGCTACAATTACGTATCTAGATTTATAAGTACAGCTATGTAAGAACATTTGGAATATTTCGAACCTTCAAAAAATATAGTATAACTATTTGGGAATTCAAATTGAAAAAGTATCAGTGTGTGGAAAATCTTGCATCATATAATTGCTCTTAAACAGTTATTGATAATGAGCAGAATGAAATGCCGGTTTTAATTTTTATATATACCTTCCTAATTATATTTAGCTTATAAATTATATATTTAAAAAAATGTCAATGTCTCATGCATGCTGAATTAAAAATTGTATATTACAAATACTTATGTTTCTTTGAACACTGAAGGTTTCGCTTTGAGTTTTTCAGTAATACTTTATAAGATTACTGTTTGTTACTTTGAAAATTACATTTGACACTAATTATATATTATCTGAACGAACAAAAATTGATTTTAAGGGAAGAAAAACATTATAACTCTACAAATATATATTTCGAATTGAATTGAATTAATTTTTTTTTCAAAATTCGATGTACAGAAAAAAATTGATGGAAGCCACATTCTATGAAATAACTTCAAAACACTTCTTTTTTCGTGCATATTTGAGAATGATCTCAAATGCCAAATTGTTACTATAAAATGCAAGCTTAAGGTTATTCTTTATATGTTAATATTCAAAGTTTAAATTAATATCCAACCTTCATGGAAAAATTGTGAAAAACATATAATTCTGAGAAAATCTTCAAATATTTAATTATGTAAATTTAGCTATGAATAAAAAATGTTAAAATGTATTTTTATCCGCTACCATCATTTAACTGTCGACATACGTATATGTTAGTATGCAATCTAAATACTTTTTAAGTATTGACTATTAATTTGAGTCTATCAAATTTGATCCACCTTTTCTCTACTTATGTATAGACAATAATTCAACGCACAATCTAGAAAAACTAAAGAAGTGCGCCACGGTTAACAGTTTGTAAAAATAAAGGTTTTTCTAAATTTTACCTTTGACAAACTTTTTATGACAATACCCTTGGGAACATCGGTTGGTTCTTCCTCAAAAAATTCGGAACTGCGTTCCTTTTCAATGAAGTCACTCTCTTCCACGTCTTTTTTACCTTTACGTCTCCAGCAATTCTTCAGAAAGAACCAATTATTAAACTGAATTCTTAATTCATTAAAGAAGAAACAAAGCAGTTTTCGAACATCTTAATTTACTTTACCAGTAAGAAGAAATAAAACGGCTTGGGCACTCCAGGTTGCCATGGCCAGACTGCGCCAACGTACCAAATAATGAGGATATAAATAATGCAAGAGAGCATCATTATTAATATTACCCTTTGCATGTTTACACTTGGAGCGATCAAAAACTCGGTTAAATTGTTCCACTGAACTCCTTCACCTAAATAAAGGAATGCATTCAATAAATTATATGCGTGATGCAGTCGATATGAGTGATCGACTATTATTATTAGCTGATCATTATTAATAATAACCGCTACTTTTGCTCAAAGTGAGAAATGTCGCAAATTGGTTATTATAATTAATTGCCGATGAAATTTGGTCAATGTGATTAAGTGGTTTATGTAAGATTGGGGAATGGGTTAACAGCTACTAAAGTGCAGGGACTTTAGGAAATGTTGCATGGGCGTGCCTCTATGTATATATTTTTTAAACTTGCAATGGATTTTTCTATATTTTTCCAACTTTTTTTATAGCTCATAAGTAATTAGCGTCGTCTTTTGGGGGGAGAGAGGGGGGAATAAGTCATTGAAATGTGTAAATAAATGAGTGGGATTCAAGGAATTCGTATGTAACTCAAAATTATAATTCTTTTATGAGTCATCTCCAGAAAAAGGTTTTGATGATGTGTTCGAGAAGAAAGCAATAGAATATGTACAAAGGGATAATAGTAAGTGGGAAAATCTAAAAGAATTGCCATCTTTTTTGAAGACCTTTAAAATGCTTAATTTATTTATCTCTAATGCCCTTAGCGGACCAGTATTATTACAAGAATGAAAATGGCAACGATTTCCTTTGAGTATTTTAACGTTTAAAGATGTTACAAAAAAAAAACCCCTGAAAACTTTGCTGAAAATGATTGAAAAGATTAAATACATTTTGAATTTTTGAAAGATAACCAATTTTTGGAAAATATCTTGCATCATATGCAATTATTAAAACATCAGAGTGGCAATCGTAAGAATTAGCAATTAACTATAAATTTTGTCATATAAGGAAATATTGTATTTTCTGTTTCAAAAGAAAATTAAACTTTTATTGATACACATATTCTAGGCATTATAGATCTCACATTTACTTATTTTATACCACCAACCCTACATTTCTTTTGAGGCAAAAAAATTTCTCCAGAAATTTTTTTAATATTAATTAATATTTATTTAGAATTCAACCAAATGCCCCATTGTGCATACAGATTGATTGTCTTTCCTCCAATATTTTAGCAGCAGAAAACCTCATCTTACTTTGAAATCATTTTCTGTTAAAAATTTTCTGAAGTATAATCAAGTTTCATTATGAATATTGCCATTTTTATAGATACAACCAAATATTAAACTCAATGTCCAAGCTGAAAATGGCATTTCCTTTCTCAGTTATCTCTTAAAAGAATTTTATGCAGTGCTAGAAAAAAAACCGGCAAAAAATCTCGACCTAGGGGATTTTTGGCACCTTGAAATAATGTGTTGTTTGGTTGACGGTCAGTTTGAAGTTTGTATTCAGTCGGATGCTTTTATCCAGTGTGGGTTATCATGCTGCACATGTCTTAAAAGAAGTCACTTTGCAATGAATGTAATGAGTCTTTCCTAGGGCACTTTTTCTTTACATTTTATTTTTGTCGACTTAGAAGCAAGAACAAAATACTCTATTTTCTGAAAATATTTCCTCAAATATACTAAAACAGTGCTTTGCTTTTTAAAAAAAACAAAAAAATTTGTAATTTACTTTTCCTTGCCTTCTCAAATAAGAATTATATAATTTTATTCGGTAGACTTCAAACGTATCAGGTATGAAATATGCAGATGATCCCAGAGCAGCTTTAAAAATCAACAATTAAAAACAATAGAAAAATGGAAATGAAATAGATTTTTTTGAAACCGAAATCCACAATTTTTCAGTGTAATTTGGAAAAATTTCTGACTTTGAGGCAATAGAAATTGTTTTTAATGCTGAGAAAGCGTAGTTCCTCGTCTGATGACTAATCAATAAAATAATAAAAGATATATGAACGTTTGCAAGCAATATTTCCCAAGAATGTCTTAGCGTATGTAATGTATCGCTCTTTCAAAAAAAGGTGTTAATTTAAAGTATAAACTACGCTATTAATTAATTTCGTTTTGCTTTTACAAGAGAGATTTTGTTTCATTTCCATTCGTTCTCTATTCAGCTTTTGATCGTCATTCACTTGTAAATTATTAATTTTTAAAGTTGTTTCAGATCTCTGATTTATGTTGTATATATTAACAGACTTTTATGACAGTCCGAATTATAAAACAAATTAAATAAAGTATTAATTTTTAGAACGGCGTGAATAAAATAAAGTTTGATCCAATTTGTTTCGTACTTACCCCCTGCTTCATAAGCTGATATGATATTAAATGCTGTAATCAAACCACCTTGGGGAAGTAAACAAATAGCCACTTTGTAAGCAGCGGGTAAATGAAAATAAGTTATTTGACTAGCATCCGATAGGAAAAACTTTGTTGTCAGAAGCGAACAAGCTGAAACATAGATAAGCAGTAATGCGGTAACACCAAAATAAGCTGTAAAGAGAAGGAATATCATATAACAAGTATAAAATATTCAACAAACTATATGTGTCATGGAATTTACAAATACATCTGGAATAAATTCTTCAAAAGAAAGATTTAAATGCACATTTTTTAATGTATTTAAATTTGTAACTTTTAAATCATTTTTTGTCTTTTAAATCTTAACCTTTTCCGGTGAAATGACAACTCGATTGTTTTTTCTTACCATATAGTAAAGTGATGAGCTATATTCATCACAAAGTTACGGTTAAATAGGAAAACAAATTCGGTTTAAAACTCTTTGTACACTGAATAGACCCTTTTTTTAAAAAAACAAACAAACTATGTTTATACCATAGATCACTATTACATATAGTTTATGTTAGATAGTTTTGGTACAGTTTACGTCTGTTAGTCAGTGGACTACATTCTTGTAAGCATTTAGCCTGAATATCTGTCTTATTTAAGGAAACACATGCTCTGAAACCATGAAACTACATTGAAGTGCCAGAGAAACTGCTATAGCGGGTCGTGTGCAAATAGTGGTGGTGCTCAACAAATCAGCGCAGCGCGATGCAGTCGACAGAGCATATATAAGAAACAGATGTTTCAGGAGGATTCTTTCTTTCTGTTATAGTTGCAGGTTATCAAGATTTAAGTGATTTTTAATGGCGATGGAGAACAGCATTTCTGAAGTAGATACGAAATTTAGATTTTCGTGGATGTACCGCGAATACCAGTTTCCAGTAAAACTTCAAATCTTTGACATCAGTGTGGCTTGGAAAAGGACTTGATAAAACGGATCATCGGCGACTGAAAAGAATCGTTAACGAGATAGACGTTCAGCAATTCCTTAAATTTCGCCGGATTTGAATGCAGGCCCATCAACAAATGTCTGTGTATGGACCATGGAACATAATGTAATTGATAAGGGATCTTGTAGCCCAAACCATCTTGTATACCATTATTGACTCAGCGGCACAAAGCTCTGCAAGTTACCTGGTCTCACCATCGCTGCCATTGGAGTCTTAAAGATTTAAAAAACATCATCTGCTCTGAAAAGTTACGTTTACAAGAGTATTGGGTGGATGGCTGTACGGGCGTGGAGAAAGCCCAATGAAACCATGGATCCTTCATGCCTACAATTAACTTTTTAAGCTGGTGGAGGTTCTGTGAGGGTGTGATTTAGCATGAAATGGGACCGTTGACTCGGCCATGACAGGTCAGAGATACTTTAATATCCTTTCGGACTCTCTACATGAATTCATGCACTATGCGCATTCTGACGAATGTGGACGATTCAAAGAGGATAACACGCCACCTCACAGATCTACAGTAGTTACCGAGTAGCTTGCGGAGCATTCTTCTGAATTTCTTTCCCTCTCTTGGCCACCTAATTCTCCTGACATGAAATTATCGAGCCTATCTGGGATGTTTTGCAATGTGCTGTATTAAGAAGATCTCCACCGTCTCTCAATCCTATGGCTTTGTTGATAGCCCTGCAAGAATCGTGGTGCAAATTGTCTACAGAAAATCTTCACAAATTAGTCAAACCCATGCCAGGCCGTGCTGCGTCATTTCTGTGTGCTGGGGGGCACTACACGATATGAGACAGGTGAACTAGTGTTATCATGTCAGAACATGATGTTATTTTGGGAAATTGAAATTCTATTATCTGCATGAGCATCTCAAAAAATCAACTTTTAATAACGTATTGCCAAAAAATCTGATTAAAAAAAGTTAATGACTACAGCAAATAAAATCTAGAAAAATGTCGTTTTGAGCACGTAACTATATGAAAGCAAATAAATAGCCAATGCGATATTTTTTTAACAATAAATGCGATACAAATTTTTTTGGATCGTTTTTAATACTCAAGTGACTCATTCAATGAAACCATTAAAGTGAATGAAAATATAACTTAACTTGCGCGAGCACGTGGTGCTTGGCCGTTCAAGAAATTAGGTTCTGACATGATACACTGAAATATGCATAGCTGATTTCATTTTAAGCTTTATTATTATTATTACTATTATTGTTATTATTATTTTCGTTTCATTGCAGTTATTAATCCGAAGTCCTTAGTAGTTTTAGACAAAGTGTTGCACATGAATTCACAAATTACAGATATATCTATTCAGGTATACAATTGTAACTAACCATATCTAAAAACTATAAAATGGACTAAGTTTTTATTTCGTGCATAATTTTTCATTATTAAATCGCACTAGAAGAGGTTAATTTAAAACTGATTATTATAAATGTTTCAGAACCTGAAACGAATTTTTCCCGAATTCACTTTGAAAGAAAGTTATTCCTGTACAATTCAAATTTAATCGAATCAACCAATGATAAAGCTTTTCAAACAGACTATTGGCGTTAAGAATACAAATGTGTTTGAAATTTCAAAATTCGTCACATCAGGAAGTGAGGGAAAATCGATTATTATCGATTCAAAGCAATTCAATGTATTTGAGGTAAACGGGAAGGCAAAATGTAATAGCATAAGTTAATATTTTTAATTTTTTTCAATTCTAGGACAAAAAGAACGAAACATTGCTTATCAAAGCGGCCATAGATAATGACTTGTTGATATCGCAAAATTCAGAACTGATCGCAAGATTTTTATCCTAATATACATTACCACATTTAAGTAAATAATTAATTAAAATCAAATACATTAAAAATAACTAGAAAAATCGCTAGTATATTTTCTAAGGTTGACCATTTTTACATAATGTTGCCTATAAACATTTTCGGTTCTTTAATTTTATTGAATTAATTTTTTTTCAAATTGCGAAACTTTATTTGAAGTGAATTTAAAAGTTTTAAGATTAAAGCCGGGTTTACACTCGGCCAGTAAGCGCATGCGTAGAAAGGCTGAAAAATACTATTCGGTCGATAGCAAGTAATTGTCCCTGCGCGACAACAACATGCCGCGTATAGTGTTTTTCTTACTACATATACATTTGTAGAATGTGGCTTTTTTTGACGCGATAAAATGTATCAAATATTGATAGATTAACTCTGACTTTTTTTGTTGTTTTCTGAGGCTTGTATGTGTTCGTTTTTCATTTCATTTGCCATTTTTTTTATAGTTTTTCAAAGTTTGGGTATGTTGACCTGTTTTTTTTATGATATTTGAGTAAATATCCATTATTTTAATACGATACGTCAAGAAAAAGGAAAAAAAAATAGGTTCGTCAAAACGGAAATTTATAGCCAAGCATGGAATGCCTGAATCTACCTTATGAAATTGTTGCAAACATAAATAAGTTCTTTTCCACGCATGCGCTGCCTACTTGCTATTTTATAACTGGCTGAATGACTTAAAGACTCTAAGGAGATGGGGTTTTAACTAATGATGCATGTATAAGGTTTTGTCCTTATGCCAAAATGTTTAGAAATGCAATTTGAAATTTCCTTCTCATGAATGATAATGCGAATATCCATTTATTTGCACCTTATTTTGTATTATCTTGAGAGAAAAAGAACAAAGTATCTCCGCGTTTTTTCTCTTCAAATTTATATCTTTTGAAGCATGCGCTGAAAGTACAAGTAAACCGTATTTGCAGTCTCAACGTATGTCCTGTAACAATTTCTAAACATTCATCATTATGAAAATATTTTACTGAAAAGGCATTTCAGAACGCTTAAATGCACAACGTGGTTAGATTTCGTCATATTGACGCCCCGTTTCAAACCAACAGTAAGGCTATTTCGGGGCTGGTTTCGTAATTTGGGAACCGCCGTCATATGAAGAGAACAACACACGAACGGGGAGCCCCTTCTCCGAGTTTTCACCAGGAACAGCTCTGTAAAATCAGATCTCCAACCCTGCGGTTCTCAAGTCGAAACACTGCAACAAGGCCACCTAATACACGCCATGGTCTAGTTTATTTATACCAATGATCTGTTTTAAAGGAATTCGAAAGTCATTTTGAACTGAGAAACGATGATGAGGATTATATTTCAACCGACTTCTCCTCTCTCAAACTTCAGCGACATATCATCGGGAATATATTTGACCAAAATCGTCCATTTTAATGCGTCCGGCCCACTTTAAGACCCTATATATATGCATTATTCACTTTCGGTACTATCTAGACATCAGCCTAAAATTTCTCTAAATTTTCTATTCATGAGTTTCCTTTAATTCTCTCTTCTAAATTTTTGATGAATAACATTTTAAACCCAAAATATGTGATTTTATTGTGTAGCTACCTTCACTTAAAATGAAGAACATGGTTGAATACGTGTAAAGCTGTCATTTTTTTCTCAAGTGGCCACATACTTTTTAAATTAATTTTTACATCAATTCTTCAATTACTAATTTATATCAGATTTTTCTCTAAATTACATTTCAATTTATTCTATTTTAATTTGCTTAACTTTTTTTATTTTTAGATGAATAGAAATTATGCATCTTGAGGACGATTTAAGCATGTCAAAATAATAATTTTCTGCTTATCGTTATTTTAATTCTGACAGTCTTTTCATTTGACTGAATTTTATGTAATTATATATATCATTTTCCCTCCAATTTAGATACTAACTCTTTCACTGCTGCTCCAGCCCAACCGGCCGGATAAATTCAATGCTTACGAGCCAGTTTCTGTTTAAAACAGGAGGTGCAAAATATAAGGCGAAAACATCCTGATTAATAACTCGTTTTACATCCTACACCATTCGCTGGAAACAGAAATTAGCCGGTCAGGATAAAATTTGGTAGACCGGTTGAGCCGGCACGCTAGTGAAATGGTTAAATGTGGTGAACTGCATTTTATAGAATTCTGATCCTACAGTGCCGAGAAAACTATATTTCTTTTGAAAATGTAATCACACAAAAACAAGACCTGCTTACCTCGATTAAAAAATACAGTCAGTGCCATACACGATAACGTGAGACTGACCATGAAAATCACTAGAATGATGAGTAGCAGTAAGAAATCCGTGCTCTCCACAAACACGGTTGCATTTTTCATCGGTATTTTAAAAATGATCGCAATTATGAGGATGGTAAAGAAGCCACAAATAAAGTAGTTTACAAACGTGCTTGTCCAATAGGTGAAATCTGTCATTCCCATCATTTTTAGAAGTTCCTGTTTGAAAAAATAAACGAATAAAGTTAGAATATTTTTTTTTAAATTGGTTGATATCAAATTTAATGTCATAAATCGGAAAATTTCTCCTTTATTCTGTTTAGAAGGGCAAAGAATGAATTTCTGGCTTATTTATTGAAGTAATCATACGTTCAATTATATTAACGTCCCATTTTAAAGCAACACTTTTGGAACAACTTATTTTGAGACGGCACTCGGAATTTCAATACGTGGTCAGATGATGAGGACTGTCATCCTCCTCCCCAAACTCCATTTCAACAATAACGGGAGGAAGTCTGGCCCGGACGGATTTAACGTAAAGATCCATTCATACGACTGTTCTTCAGTTGAATAGGGTCTCGGACTTGACACCTTCTGTTTCTGACGCCGAGACTTAACCACCAGGCCACCACGGTCATCTGAGGCAGTCATAAAACCATGGCTTGAAACTTCCTAGGATATTCTCCACCATAAGTGCTATCCCCTTTTTCCTTTGCATAAATTTGTGGACCTTAAGCAAGGTAATGACGGCTTCAAGTGCTTATTTTTTTTCAGATTTCCATACAGGGAAGCTGAGTGTGTAGGGTTATATAATAAAGAAAACGGGTATTTGTATATTAATTTGTATTTAATTAAATATCACTTACGAACATACAACGAAATACCCAACTCTGGCATTAATCAAGAATTTCGACTCTAAAGAAATGAATCTAAATTACAATATTTGGGAATTAATCGTTTGAAGTAGGTTAACACATAAGTGCCCAAAAATAGAATATGCATTTCGCAGCCTTTTTTTCACGACTGATTGAAAATGATGTTTAATAATGAACTATAAAACTGATTCAAAGATCACTTAAGTCGTAACGTTTTAGAACAATAGCGCTTACATGCGTACAGAGATCTCCCAGGGGGAGGCAACTCGTAATGAGGATGAGATGCTTCCGATATGGTGGTTGGATATTACCATCACCGGTGATGGCCATTAGGACTCAACCACAGTTCCCGTCAGTGTTGCTGTTGAGGCGGTCCGGTCATTCAGTTTTATGGTTAATCCGTGGCAGGGCGGAGAGTTTATTTATGACTTTGCATGCATACAGAGCTACTGATTTAGCTCCAAATAGGATATTCATTATAGATGCTAAACTCATTAATTAAATTTTATCTGTTTAACTCTTAACGTTTTGCAGTTATCGAAACCCACTTGTATTCGGGCAGCCGGACCTCTTGTAGATGGATTTTGTTCAGAATATGATAGAAACGTACAGATTTTATGTAAATTTCATATACCAAAGTTCTCGTGTTTACAGACAGAATTCCAAAATTCTGTTTTTCAGATTCAAAAACTCAGTTTCAGTTACAAGGATTTCAAAATCGCATTTTTTGACGATTGCAATGCTGTTTGTGCGCGAGAAAGTGATGATGGCTACCGAAAAGGATTCTAATTTAAAAAGAAATTTTCTCCTTTGACTTACTTTAGACCGAGTAGTTTTCTCTTCAATAATTCTTCTCACCATGTTCATGGCGAAAATTAAATATCCGAGAGACAATACCCACGGAGTAATTACAGTCAAGGTTACAATAATCTGGGTCTCTTTGAGTTGGGGATACGGAAACTTCTCCATCCAGATCTAAAAATGTGACGGCCAGAAAAAGAAAAAGAAACGATGATTTTGCGAAGAAATTATCAAACAGCTTCAATGATTTAAAATGGGGAGAAACTGACTTTAAAATTCTTTAGTTCTGTAACTTTGCCATGTTCCGTCGCCTTCCTCTGGATGAACGTTTCCTCTATCGCCAACTGCCAGGCAAGAAAGTAGGTTGCAAGGTAATCTGGAAGTATAAACTCATTTGAATTAGTAATAACCCCGGCAACTACCCAAAAGTTTATCGTATCTTCTGTAATAAAAATGTTATCGCAAAAAACGTTGTTGAACAGCACTTACTAAATATTAAGCATTGGCAGGAATTTCATTTTATTGAATCTATAATGTCGTCCTTGGCGAGATTTTTTTGGGGGGAGGGGGCGGTGATTTTTTATTGCATGCAGTTAATACAAATTATTAATTGCATGCAGTTCAAAAATATAATTTATGTTTTATACACCTTCTTCTTAATATATAGAAACAGAAATTTAACATGTAACTACAATTGAAGTCACAAATTTTCATATCAGATTTTATAGATTCAAGTTATTGAGTTTTCAAATTATCGCTTTTGCATGCTTCTGAAAGTATAGACCGTTAGGCGATCAACTCCTGATTGGATTTGGCTCAATATTTGACTGGTGCCTATACTATAGATAATAAATTTGGGTACTTACGTATTAGACCATCGATCTTTATCTCCAAATTTGAATCTATCCCCAATGAGCTACTAAACCGATGGCGTCGACGGTCTAATACTTAAGTATCTAAATCTGTGTACTGATTTTAGGCTAACTTAAAACGAAACTTAATTCCAACAGTCTGACAGGCAGACCTTCCCTGAACGGGGTGTGCTAAGTTTTGATATAAATCCACAAATTTGATGTAAACACCGTATCCTAAATTTCATCAATCTAGCTTAGTTTGTTTCTGAGATATCTTTTTCGCAGACAGATGACAAACAGACAGATAATTTTCAAAAATTTGTTTTTAGAACTCTGGAATGTCTAAAATATAAAGATTCATCAAAATCTTGAATTCAAATATTTTTCAATTACACCTTTTTTCTCTATATTTCTAGTGTGAGAAAGTAAAAATAAACAGTGCTTAAGTATTAGACCGTCGACCTTTATCGTCAAATTTGAAGGCGTCGTCAATGAGTAGCTAAACCACTATTATTTAAAAAATATTCACTATCGTCCGCCATTTTGTTGGTTTCGTTGGCGTTGATGGCTTATTGCCAAATTTGAATCCTTTGCCAATGAATTACTAAACCGTTGGCGTCGACGGTCTAGTAGGTAAGTGCCAATTAATCCTTGATTTAGAGATCATTATGGTCCAAATATAATCAGAAATCTGGCTATCTAACTTTCTGAAATCGGGAATTTCTGTATTTCAGAAAAGCTGCCTCATTGACTTTCTGGGGATTGAAACGATTCTCAAGTTCTCACATTCTGGATTCATCTATTCGAAACTTGTTTAGATTAAAGATCCACCATCCATATGGCCCGAGGGTATGTTAACCAATCACAGTATATGTAAACCTAAGTAAAAGTGGAAACAAATGCTGTCTTTTGACGCAAAGAAATGAGTTAATAAATAGCTGTTGCATTAATTTACAACAAATATCATACACCAAATATACAAAAAATTTAGTTTTAAATACAAATGTTTTCGGAATAAATCGTTGGAAAACAAGGTTTTAAGGACTTTCATATAAAAGGCGGGGAACGACATCATTGCTCTAAATCAAAGCTCTTTTTTTTTTGGAAGATTTAACTATTCTCAATAAAGTGCAAAATTAAGTGAAAAAGGCGTTAAAGAAGACGGAACACATTAAAAAATATTAATTAATTTAGAATTTTGAAATGTTTTATACTGTTTAACCAATTAACTAACAAAAATTACAGCATAAAAGTTTAAGAGGATTTTTTTTAATTTTAAGAGCCATGTTTAAAATTTGCACACCATTTTAACAGACTACTTGAATCCAGCCTTTCAAAAATAGGCATCATTTAGACGACAACGTATTTCTATAAAGGAGTTTTAATGGCTGTCTTATGAGAAGTAGGGTTTTGTTATGCGCCAGGGCACGATTAAAGAAGTCACAAGATTTTATTCTCATTTGGAATGTTGTATGCTTTGATTCAGAATCTACGGAAAGTTGTAGATTCGTACAAATATCTCTATCCTGTTTTTATTTTTAACTACGGAGCTACAGTAATATCTGATAATTTTTTATAGCTGTATCACTCAGACTTCATTGTTTTTTTTCACCGAGAGTTACTTCCATTTTCTGTTCATCTTCTACTACTGTACGTAGAGTATGACAAGAGTTGTCTGAGTGTTAGATTTCAAAACAATACAAAAGTTTTATACATATCTCTACAATTATATCTCTCGTTATAATAAAGACAGAAACGATCATTTAACAGTCATTTTTCAAAATACATAATCAACAGAAAAAATTTATTTGAACATACAAATCAGAATCAGAAAAATGCGAATTTTCATCGAAAAATCTTCTGTACAAGTATCCTGATCACTCAAATCACTTTCTGCTTCATTTAAAAGTCTCTGAAGCTCTGTTTCATAAAGGGAACAGTAGATTTGATGATATTTCTTGTACCAAGCTCTTGAGCCATCTGTTAATCCTTGTACAATACTGTAACATTTAAAGGGAGTGCAGTCTCACAGACGTCGTGCAAAGAAATAGCTGAAATATTTTTAAACGCATTCTCTGAAACCGGTTAAAAAAGTGCATGTGCAAGGAATTCCACGGACAAAAAGCTACTTGGTCAATACATTCCATCGAGTTAAAAATAGAATAGGAGGGAATAATAGGTAAAGTCCACTCTTAGAGGTCTGAGATACCGCCCATCTCTAATTAAGTGTTAAATATAAAAAAATAGCAAATTTTTTTAACAAATTTTTTTATTTAAAGATTTGACGATTTTTGCCTATTTCTCGTATACTATTAAAAATATTTGCGTTAGCGTTAAACAGAATAATTAATTACGTATAAAGATTTCACATATTTACGCATTACGTAAAGAAAAAAACAATTACATATAAAGAATACCATTTTCTTTGTGAGGGCCCTTCACTCGGTACTTCATATTCGTTGAAAACTTCCGCCCGGAATAGCCACCGCCATATCGAATCTTGTAAGTCAAAGATGTAGGAAAAACATTTTTGAAGTTTTTCAGTACTGTTCCGATAGTAAGGTATTCAACGTTGTCCCCCTTTTGATGAACGTAATAATTCACCATCTCCTCCTCAGTCTCAAAACCTTTCGGAGCTAAAATTTTACAGAGGAATTATCATTGAAGATATTAAAGTAATTATTAAATGCGCTACACTAATACGGTAGTTCTAACATAAAGTCAAATTCTTATATTTCCTTACTTATTTAAAATGAATTAGCCTTAATAGTCATTTGGAAAAGATGTTTGTTTGTTTGGAGGTTTTCTGGCGCAAAAGCCTAAATGTTGGCCATTTTGAGCCAAATAATAGGTAAAATTTTATCATTTTCAAACAGTTTCAAAGTATATCGAAGGGAGTAGGAGGAGATACTCTAAAATGTAATGAAGATTTAAATAAATGGATAAAATTTCATGGATTTTAAAAACGCAAAGAGACGTGCAGGAATTGTCTTATCAAGCAAGAAACATAATGGATAATGATGTACTGAAATCACTGTGTTTTTGTGCAATTGCTTCTAGAAGTAAGATCGGGAAGTGGTCGACCCCTTGTAAGAGTGGACTGAAAATCCAATCGATGAAGTACCTCTCTTCGTTTCGCAATTATCGCATTAACTTATAATTGAATTGCCAGACTGGCAGATTTTCTCTGAACGGGTTTTGCGCAAAAGTCGATTAAAAAATCACATTTGTGTAGAGTTTCATCCGTCATTGCACTAAAATTTCATCGGTCTATCTCAAAGCATTTTGGAATTGACTTTACGGATGTGCTTTTGAATTCAAGAAAGTATACACATAAAGTTACACCAAAACCTCAAGGGTTTCTATTTATTTATTTTAAGGATTGCGATTCTTGATTACTTCGTATATGAGAAACTAAAAATCGATACAGTTATTGAGGTTGAAAACCTTTGTCGTATTCCACCCCTCCCCCGCTATATAGACATTGAAGTAATAGCTTTCATATAAAACAAAAATTTGCGAAATTGTTGAAGGAGGACTGGTTGTGTGGCTTTGCTTATTTTTTTAATTATATAGATGATGGCAAAAGTATGATTAACGATGGCGATAAGTATCTAATTATTTTATTACATACTTTATTTATTAATTCATTAAGAGAACTTGTTACACTATTTGTTTAGAAACTAAACTAATTGTCATTAAAATTGCAACACCATGAAGAAAAGCACATACAAAAAAGATATTTATTGTTTTTATGGTATTATGGTACGAAGATAAAGTGATTAAATTTGTGAGCTGTTTGAGAGGTTATAGTAGTGTGAAATTAAGAGAAACAACTACTACCCTGGCAGCTGAAACGGGTTTTTTTTCTGTTAAGCATGAAATGGATCTCGGCTTGGATGACAAAAACGGGCAACTCGTTCCATGCTGTTTCAAGTCACGAATTAAATTATCTAGAGAGAAGTGACGGACTAGTCACTCAGCAACCCATGGCCAGATGTTTTTATGGGTGACAGATCTGGAGACCATGGAGGCCAAGGTAACGTACGAACTCCTTGTAGATCGAGAAAGACTAGAACATGACATGCGACATGTGATCTTGCGTTATCTCCCTGAAAATTTAGTAGGACTTGAAGACGGAGTAAACCACTGTTTGTATAATGGCAGATATGTAACGATTTGTCATATTATTCTTGTTCGGAATGAGACAAATGGGTGCCAACACATGCATCCAATGGCTGTTCAAACCCTCACACCAGGTTCAAGACCCCTATGCCAGGTGACCTTGCAGCCTCCAGACACGTATACGGCCAACAGAATACTGTACTCAGAAACAGGACTCGTCGACACTTTACCACTCCTATATTCAGTTATGTCGTTCAACTCCCTAAAGTCGCCAACGCTCTCTATGATGCCTTGTCAATGGAAGCCGGAATAATGGTTGCTATACAGCCACCTGCGGATTTTGACCGTGCTGTAAACATGCCCTTTTCCTGATTAATAGTCCATGATGTAGTTATGAAGGTCCGATTTCATGTCTATCGTATGTCTACTCTCTTGGGCGTTAGTTATGAGAGGGCGCTGTTATCTTGCATGCTGCTCAATAAGAACCTCAGCAACCCATTGATTCCATATTCGCCGGGCAGTGATTGGATTTCGACCAGTGCGATGGGCAATATCACGGAGCGATAATCTACAGTCTTGATATTCGCCTCTATCGAATTCTGGCACTTGCTAAAAAGCATTTCGTTTTATTACTTGAGGCATAACACGATATTTTGAGAAAACTTCAACCTTAGAAAGAACTTTCTGAACGAGAAAACCCACTACATGCAGTGCTTCAAATATCTTTTCTCCCTCTATCGTAATCCAAATGCACTGAAATACTGATCTATTGCATATTTCTATCTCTTCTTCCATCCATATTATTTTGACGTTTGTCAGATTATCCTCTCCTGGTGTAGAAATTTGAAGGACCGGCAATGCGTATATCATTATTCTTTTAATATAAAGCACTGATTTGAATACAAAAAAAGTTTTACTCACTCAGGGTACCTTGGAAATCCGTTTTCGATTTAAAAGTTGCTATGGAGTCGTTTATAAAAGGGCTGGTGAGATCATTTGAAGGCGCGTAGAAAAAATCCAGACTTTTCCTTTTGAGGTTATGGGTTTTTTCGCCGATCGTGTACGGATCAAATGCCGTGTACGTGGTCTGATTCATCCAGTGGGACACGTTTGAGCCCTTATCCGAGTATGAAATGGATTTTTCTGATTTAATCATGCAAGGTATGGAGGCAATGAGAATAGGGAAGATCGTTTCGAAGAATGTCACGATAAAATGATGCTTCCGGAGAAGCAATCCTTTGTACATCAGAACAAGGAACTGCCGCCATCTATTAGTTTCGACCATTTTGCAACATTAACAGATGTAAGTTGCTGAAAAAGAAACAATGAATATTCACAGTATATTTAAAAAATTTCACTTTTTTGAAACCTTTTGTATCAGTATTATTTTTATTTGAAAATGTGTCCAAAAGTTCTAATTTGAAAGAATTTCAACTCCAGTGAGCTGAAACTGCATTCAAATTTTTCATATCAATTTTATACTCGCAATTTTCTGCTAAACACGAAGAAGTTCAAATATTTCTGTAAACTTGACCAGATTTTATCACATAAAGGGGCACTCATTGGGTTTCCTCGTGTTTCACGTGCTCGAATTATGTCTTAGTGTGGCCCTTAATGTGTTAAGTACTGGTCAAATATAGAGAAGCCATTTGTTTTTACCCCAGGGTCGGAAAAGAAAAAGAGTGGGGGTGCTACAATGAGTTCTTTTGTAGTTAATTAAGCAAAACCTAAACATACACCAAATACAACGTGAAACAGAGATGTGAAGAGTAGCACAATATCAGCATTGTGTGCCGTGTGAAGCAGGGCAGAAAATATGGTGGCAAGTAGGAAGTAGCATCATTAGTGAACGTTTGTATTAATGAATGTAGGTGTTCGAAACGTTTGCCAACTGATGCTTTACAAGAGTCGTATGAGTTGCAGTGTTTTACTGTTGTAAATTTGCTTCTCATAAAACATATATAGTGCAATTTTTTGTGATTCCTTTTCTTTTTTGCCTAGATCGCTGGAAGAGTGCGCACTGTAGTATCGCTCAACTATATGTTTCAAAACTATCTTTTATATAGTAAAAAGGACATATTTTAATAGGCCCGATGAGCTTTTCAAGTTTTCAGAAAATTATCGGAACCTCTTCTAACATTGTACCACAACGCGAATGTGTAAATTTTCTACGCCAGTTGGGGTAACGCAATACAGATTTAAAAATTTTAATTTTAATTTAAAAATACTTCAAAATGAATCCGAAAAATCGATTGATTAACAATATTTAGTTTTAAATACATCAGACACTAAGAAAATAAACAGAATCGTCTGAAATCATCTGAAAGCATGTGAAAATTTTTAGTAGGAAAGTTAATTAAATGAGCAAAATGAAGATTTTTGGTGGGAAAGTTAATTTTTAATTAATAAAAATTAATCACTCAATTAACCGGAATAAATATTAGCTCATGTCCTATTCTAGGTTATAATCTCTCCCTGTGCTAAATTTTATTCAATTTCGTTCGGCCGTTCTGGCGTGATTAATTAACATGATCCATCCATACAAAATTTCCCATTTATAATAGTAGTATAAATAACGTTAAAAACGAAAAGATTTAGTAAGATGTTATAAAGTATATTTAATTCAAATCAGTGACTAATTTTTCAGTTTAGAGACCTGACAGTATAATTGTAATATGTCATTTCATTACCATATATAGACGCTACAAACCAAACTCAAACACTATAAAAAATTTGTTCTGCCAAAGTATTCTAGTTAAAATAAATTATTGTGTTCAGTTATTAATTTAGTTATTATATATTTTAACTATGAATTTATTTCTCAGCCAAAACCAAAACCAAATAGCTCCCATTCATAAGTTATAATTAATAATTTAGACATAAATGTAAAATTTGTTGAAAAGAGCGCTCAAGCCAAATTCGGACATCTCATAATAAAGCACCAAACACTTGCGATTCTCAGTAAAAATTACTGCCAGTTTTATGGTTAATGTTGCAATGGGTCTTGGAAATTCCCCGATTGTGTTATTTTCGTTTACTTTGGAAATAAATATCAATTTAATTGAAATGTCAAGGCAAAAGGAACAAACGAGCATTGAGAAAATCGGCATGCTGGAGATTGAAGATCAGTGCCAGAAATATCAGATGCACACAGAATTCAATCAATCACAATAAGGTTAAACATCTTAAAATGATTTTTAAAAAAACAAGGGTTTACATTAAAAATAATTATTCATTAAAAATACTAACTACTTTTTAAATTCTTTTTTATAGGTCTGAATTTGGATTTGCATTATTATTATTTTTTGTTTGTTTTTTGCCATAATTTCTGGTTAAAATTAATTTATAATTTTGATTACTTTTCTTTATATTTGCAATAAATATATTATTGAAAATAATTTAACTACGCTTCAAGTAATTTTTAATTCAAAAACTTCGACAGTATTAATATCCTTTCTTTGATGTCCAAGTTGTTTTGGAACGATGGTATACATAAGAGGAAATTCAATAAGTAAAAATGATGGGGTAGGGGTTATTTTCTGAGAATTACATTTTATTTTAAATGCCTTTTAGTTAAATGAGTAAAACAATTTTTCAAATACAGTTAAGAACATATTTTGCAACAATTAAAGAGATTAAAAAAAAGAGAGATCATACTGAAAATCTTAGAAACATCCGAAAAAATGTCCAAGAAATTTCCTTAAAAACATGGAAATTTTAGAAAAATTCAAACCTCAGAAATGCTGGCCTCCATATAAATACAAAAGAATTACCAAAGGAATTTTTTCTAAACGGTGAGCGGTAGCTATGGATTGAACAAGCCGAGTTTGCATGCGGCATGCTATTCTGCATCTCTAAGTCAATTATACTACTTTCGACTGCTAAAATTAACCAATTCTTGTTTATTTAGATAATTTATTATAGCCTATTATTTTTTAAAAAAATTATTAATCACAGATTATTTTTAAATCAGCTTAAAATCAATAAATTATTTTTTAATGAAACCCATTTTACCACGGCTAACATTTTTTTAAAATTTTGATAAACCCTTAAAAAAATTTCTCAAATGTAATTTTGTAACAACTAATTTTAAACCCACTTATGTTTCATTGGATTCACTTTTTTATCACTTATCCTAAGAAATATTATTTTCTTTGGATGTTAATTTTATAGTCCAATTTCAACTTCATCTTTTTATTTCATATCATTCATGCCTTTTAACTATGCATGTGATGTAATCCAGTATTTTTACTTTGAAATAACTTCATTACTATGAAACCATTTACTTTGATTACTATGAAATGTTTACTTTTCATGATGCCGTGTTTACACTCGTCCAGTTATAGGACGGCCAATATGTAGTACACGCTTTGAAAAGGATCGATTTATGATTGAGATTTCAATAAATAGAATCAGGCATTCCATGCTTGACTACTAATTGCTGTTTTGGCGTCTTTAAATTTTTCTTTTATACTGCGTATCGTATTAAATTGATGAATATTTATGCAAAGAGACATAGTAAAATAAATGAAAACGTCAGCATACCTAAATTTAGAAATTCTATAGGGAAAAAAGGCATATAAAAGGGAAAAAACAAACTCGGATCTGAAAATATTTCGAATGTAATCTGTGATAAGCGGTTAATTTTTTCGTGCCAAAAAAGCCTCCAAGTGCTTCAAACACATGTACAGTAAGAAAAAAGTACAGCGGGATGTTGTTGTTCCGTCGGGACAATTGCTTGCCATGGACCGAACAGCATTTTTCGGCCTTTCTACGCATGCGCTTCCTGCTGCTAGTTTTACAGCTGGCCAAGTGTAAACCCGGTATTAGATCAAAGAAAAGATTTATATCTTATTTATTTTTCTTGACTGTCTAAATTTATCGATTTTCTTTATGGGACTGGATTATACAATTACTCAAAAACTCCTAACGAAAACAACATCATTTTCTCACTTGATAAAAAATAAGGGGTAAAAATTCGTTTAGTGTGCCCCTTGCCGTGCCAAGGATGCCAAGCCACCAATAAAGATGGCGGACAAAGTAAACAAACACGTCTATGGGGTGGTTACGATTATCTCTTTTCGCAATATAATTATGATTTTTTTTACCAATAAGCGTTCTTTTTTTTTTCAGGCCCGGTGCCTTCAACAGATGATGGAGGCATCTATTGAAGGCACTGGGCAGAATTTTTTAACTTAAAAAAACAAACAACGGGAGCAGGAAACTAGTAGCTTCGATAGCACATTGAACATAAGGACTGTGTGGATAACATGAACAGTAAATAATAAATAAGTGAGAAAGACAAAGACGCAAGAGGAATGTAATTAATAGGAAATTTATTAAAAAGAGTTGAAGCTCATATGCAACTCAACCATTATAAGAAAAAGTAAACAAAACATCATTAGGGTTACTACAAGAGCGTTGTGTTGGGTTGCCATATTGGCGACAAACTCGGGGGCACACTAATGACCATTTTTACCAAATAAGGCACAGTTAATGAGTTTGCTGAAGTGGGAAATTGATCCAAGCGATCTTACTATTTTTCAAATATGTTAGCACTTACCACTTATTGGCAATAAGTCGCCAAATCTTTTGGAAATATTTGTAGTATTTTAACAGTTTGGCGGAAATTGCTTTATCAGAAATCAAATAATATTATGAAAAAGACTGAAATTTAATTTAAAAGTATTAAATCTACTAGAATAAAATTAATATTTAAATAAATGCAAAAATAATTAAAAATCATTTCTTGTGCATATTATGCACGTCATTAAAGTATAAACTTCCAAAAATATAAGCAATATTACTTTGATAATTTATAATAGTGTAATACGGTGCGATCGTAGTTTAACCCCCTGCTTGGCGCGCTTTTCAAAAATCGCCAACCACGAAAACCATAACCATAAGAACATAAGAAAAGGAAAACCATAAAGTTGCCATTTTCAAAAATTCATTCCGCTCTCAGCTATGATGGAGAGCGGTCGTCTTGATTCTGCGGAGCGAAATAGCGAGCTAGTGCAGGACTCTTCTTCAGTTCCGACTCGTCCTTTTGAGGATCTGTTATGGAAGGGCGGAGGAGATATAGGAGTAAATGCGAAAAGAAAATGCACTGAGTCGCCTGCTACCGAAATGATGAATGCCTGCGTAACTAATTGTAAATGTGACAGCTGTACCAAAATTATTGAAATTGAGCAAAATGCTTCGAAACTTAAATGTCAGCTAAGAATACTATCCATGGCCATCCGAGAGGCACAGAATGAAAGCCACACTGATTCCAGATCCTATCAAGAATCCGTTAACACCGCCAAAGAACTGGAGGAAAACCTGGAGTCACTAATGGGTGAGCGAAATTCTATTATGGCTGTTGGCTGTTTAATGTCTAAACAAGGAGATGATTTTAGATTATCCCCCAAAAGAAAAACTGCTAAAACCCCTGCAATGAATAATAGTAATGTGGAAATTCCCACTTCAAATAGATTTGAACCTTTAAATGATATGCAAGTAGAAACCTCTGAAAATGACCCCCCTGTAGCTAAATCAAGAATTCCCCCGATAATGTTAAAATATACAAAAGATTACAATAAAATTCTGGAACTTATTCATTCTAAATTTGGTGTCAATGATAATGTTCTTTATAATAACTTCATAAAAATCTACCCAGGAACTTTTGAAAATCATGTAGCTATCCAAAATTTCTGTAAAGAAAATAATCTTGAATTCTTCATTATCCCTCCTAAAACTCAGAGGCCAGTCAGGGTAGTTATAAAAGGCCTCCCCACTGACTACGTGATCGAAGCTCTCGAATCTCAATTAAAAGAACGCGGGTTCTCGGTGAGAAAAATCACCAGGCTAATGCAATTTAAAACCAGACGCCCACTACCAATCCTATTAGTCGATTTAAATAAAAACGATCAAGTTGAGGAAATTTATAATCTCACTCATCTAGACTATCTTAAAATTTACATTGAACGCTACAGAGGCAGAAATTTGATCTCCCAGTGCTACAACTGCAATCTTTTTGGACATGTTTCTAGTAATTGTGCTCTTAAACCCAGATGCTTAAAATGTAATAGTGACCATCAGACCAGGAATTGCCCCCTTAAAAACAAAATTGACAATCCGAAGTGCATCAATTGCGATCAATTTGGCCACACTGCCGCCTATCGCGGATGCCCAAAGTTCCCGAAAATTGATTCACCCCAGAATATCAGATCTAATCTATTCAAGTCTAATTTTGTTAAACCTAATATTGCATATTCAGAAATGCTCAGAACTAATATCCCTGAACAACTACCTACTCCTAATGTTCCCCCCTCTTATGTTAATAACACGTTCAACTCTAATTCTGATCTTGCTGATGTTTTTGACTTATTAAGAGAAATCAAATCCCTATTTCAAGTTTTCCCCAATTTCAAAAAAGGTATCAAAGAAATGAAAACTGCAACAGACCCTCTAAGAAAGCTTTTCATTCTATTCGACTCAATATCTCCATAAAAATTTCAGCCCGTCACCTCCTTTTATAGTAACTTCAACGCAAAGCCAACAGCCATTCACAAAGCACCCTCTCGCAGTAGCCACGCCCCCTTGGGTCGCGGCTTCTATGCAACTTCTCAGTCCATGCCAGTCTACCTTGTGCAGCGCTTCAGTCAACATTGCAAAGCCCGAGGATAAGCCCCGTTCCGGGGCTAGGTGCCTCGATAATTTACTCTTAACCATAAAGTTGCCGTCTTTGGCGAATTATCGCCAACTTGGCGAAGAAGGGGGTTAAACTACTAATCACCCGCGTAATAGTTTTATATTAGATAAAGTTGTAAATTAAATGGTAACTGGCAAATTCTCTCATAATAGTTTTTGTGAGCATTTTGTATATAGAACACAATACTTAGCGTTTGTTTCTTTTGCATAGTGTATTTATAAAACTACTTTATGCAGCATTAAGGGATTTCACAGAAATAAAGTACTAAAAATTCCTAGATTCTTAATTAGAGTATACATTTTCCTGAAATGGCAAGTTTCGAATATATCGATCAAACTTATTTTACATAATTATCATATTATAATAACTTGCCTGTTTTACTTGAGTACTCCTATTACTTCATATTAGATTCGATCTATGGTCTATTTTATTAATAAAAATGTTTGCAAAATTGATTTTTTCTCAACAAAAGTAATAAAAAAACTAAAAATTCATCCTTAATATCGATAGAAATATAAGTTTCAAAGCGTAATATTTTGGATTTTTTGTCTTCAAAATCCTGCGTACGAATCAGCTTGATGATACAAATTAGATTCAAAATAGGCATGAACTTTTTCTGTTTATTTTCCATCCAGATAAAATTGAAAAAAACTCATGCATGATGAAAAAAAAAATTCACTTTTTTTGTGACTTGTGCAAAGACATTAATGAATATGGAAGTTATTTACGCCTGATTGCTAGATCATGAAGATAATTTGAGAATGATATATTTTATTTTTGAGTTGCATAGTTATGGATTTAAATAGAAATTTAATTGATTTTTTTCCACTGCCTGCAATAACTATTTCGTCGTCGAGCTAATTTTATTATTTCTTTAACTAATTATTTCTTTAACTATTTGCTGTCTAAAAAATCTATAAATTTGTGGCTAGTGAAGGCCGAGGTACGAAACACAACGCTAGTGATTGTAGCTGAGTAACATAACCACAATACAAAAGTATATTGTTATCTGGCTTATGAAGCTAGCGCCACAGTAGCGTCGCGGGTTTGAACCTCAACCTTCACTTGCCACAAATTTATTTGGTTATATTGATTTTTGGCCATGAATATGTTATTATACACAAGTAAGAAGAGCGTTATGGAAGAAGATACTATTCAAATGAATTCTGCACATTTACAGCAGAGAATTATTTCGAATATTCCTTTTTTCTCTAGCCGTTTGTTACATATTGTTATAAATTCGGTGTTCTTTCGATTTGTTAGTCGATGGAGAAAGTCCTTTAATAACTAACGACGATTTTCATCAAACTTGAAGAAACGAATACACTGACAATAATTATACAGCCGAGTAGACACACGTATACACAACAGCACACTACAAGCAGTAACCTATGAGTAGTTATCAGTAATAATAACAAACGCAGCACACAAGTCTTCCAGATAGAATTCAGCTGGAAGAGAGAATCTTCGCAACTAATTCTACAGTCTTTTTAAATGCCTGCAATTCTCTACTGTCTCCTCATTTTAGCTGTATCCACTACCGACTCACAACCATACGACTGGAATACTCCTCACACGACTTGATGCTGCTTTTACAATAAATTTCAGAACTCGACTCACAGTTCAATTCAGCAATTGCTTGAGCTTCGCTGGACTAATCTAACTAATTCGTCATTTACTCGCTATGTGATTGAGAAGGTTCTCGAATAATCAAGCATAACATGCTTCCTATTGGTCGAATCGCCAAAATTGTTGTGATTTGTCTCCATATTCGTCTCTAGGTTACCAAATGGTCTCCAAGTTTGTCACCAAATAAGGGGGGGTCATTGATGCAGCACTCGTTAGAGCTGATCGTAAAACGGTTTTTCCAGCGAATGAACTAACCATGTTCGAAAGCAACATCACAGATTTGTGACAATATATATTTACGCAAGTATTTAAGAGCAAGAAAACACAAGTACTTAAGCCAATTGAAATGATTATTTTAAAGACTTTCATCCGATGAAAAAAATTCCTTACTATTCCTTTTACTTAATTAAGAATGTTTTTTGTTTCTTTGATAGCTTGTTTGTTTAATTTATTATCATTTCCTGAGAATACAATAAGTGTTAGTACTAGTGTGGTAATGAATATTATGTGTCCCAAATTCATACAGGTTCGGTATAGACAAAGTAATATTCAGAATTTTTAAAAATGACTTTAACGAAATGGAGAAATTTTTCACGAAGTCCTTTTTTAATAGTTAGGTTGGGAAAAAGTACATTGTTAAAAGTCCTTACGATATATGTCTACCTGCGCAAAGTATTTTTTTAAAATCTCATTAATGAGCTATTTTAGTTCATTTTCTTGATGAATATGATTACAAATAATGAAAAAAAGGGTTAGGGAATTCTCTACCAATTGAGATTCTGTGAAATATGTAGCAGTTTAAGTAAAAAATAGTGAGAGTAGCAACAAAAACATTATTTTTATAAACAGCATACTTACAGCTATGGTACATTTAATAATGACTTAGAATCTAAAAGAATATGCGCATTTTCAAAAAAGTTATAACTAATCGTGTATTTCTGTATTGAGATTTTCACAAAATTCTTTGTTGAAAATAACATCAGACAGCTCTTAAAGAAAAACTCTTCAATTCAAAGTTATATCCCTAGTTCATTGCCTTTGGCACTCTAAAGGGAACATATATGCAAACTTTCAAGGTAATATATTTATAAGTTTTTAAAATATCATGTTTTACGTATGAAACTTTTTACAAAATCCAAGTTTTTCAAAAAAAATTAAGTTTTCATTTATCTTGCACTAAAAATGCTTTGTAAATATAAGCAATACTCAAGAGCAATCCTTTCGGCATAAAAACTATTCAAAATGTATTCTAATATCCGTAGTTTGTTTATAGATCATATTATAAAATAAATTACAATTCAGGGAAGCATGTGTTTGATAAAATGTTGGAACACATTCACCCACCTGTTTCGTTTTCAGTTACAGTTTCAGTCGCAGTGGTTTATAAAGCATCACATATCTCTGTTTCTATTTATTAAGTTGAAATGAAAGGAACACAGATTTGATAGATAAAACAGAGATTAACACAGATTAGCAGATAAAATAAGTTAATTTTCACCAAAAATTGCCTTCAAAGGACATATACCTTAAATGAGTATCTAAACTAAATCAAATGGTCATGTTAACTCTAACAATTAAATGAGGACAAAAAGAAAATGGGAGAAATAAACTTAATTTTTCTAAGGCAAAGTTTTGAATGGAATATATGATACATAGAAAAAGGTGAATATTGTTTTTGGTTTCGGAAACTATGGGCTAGATCAAAAGAAGGATTTTTCTCTTAATAAAGATCTCCATAGCTCATTTTTCTTAGATACTATCTTGAAACCTTTATAACCATTCAATACAAACACCAGCATTGTATGGAGATTGTTTTTAACAATAATGAATTTGCGCAAGTTCTAGTGACGGTCAAAGGATTTTCACTTTTAAGAATATTTGAAAGATCGAATGCTATGAATCGATTATTTCTTCATTACGACCACATCATAACAAGTTCGTAAATAATTTTCCCAACTCCATTTAGAAAAATAAACACTTTATCTTTCAACAATCGAACTTTCCATACATTAAATCAATTGACTTATTTGTTCTATAATATCAAGTATTCAATGACATCGCTGGAAATTTTTGTATTATTGCTCACATGGAAAGACCGTCTGCTTTTCAAGTGAATAGTATTCTTGTGTCAGCTTTAAATATATATTTCCACTTTTTACTTCCACCTACTGTAAAGTTTTGAAAACAAAATCAACTTAACCAGAAATTGTAACTTCTTACTTATTTCTTCAAGACTATCAGAACCGTTTTATAAGAATTTTTAAATTTTTTAAAAATTAAGTTACTATTAAAAGAACACCTTAGTTAAGCGTAATTTTAAGATTTTTTCCCTTGATATTAATATTTTTGATTCTCAAAAAAGTTATATCTATATTAATAAAAATGCAACTCGAAATGCGTTGCTAAGCGCAAAACTGGAGAACGGCTCGGCCGATTCGGCTAATTTTTTAAAAATATTTTCGTTAAGACACGAGGATGGTTCTTATGGTGAGAAAAAATTAAAAAACTGCGTGAAAAATAGTTAAAACGACACTTTTCTTACTTTCCCGCCAAAAATCTTCATTTCCTTCCCCCCAGATCAACTGAGTAAGATAGCAGGATGTAATAAATTATGATTTGTTTAGAAAGAAATACGCGAAGTCAGTTGGTTTTCATTCATAGATAACGGGATGTTTAAAAAAGAAAGAAAAGAGTTGCCTTTATTGTTAGTCTGTATGAATATTTAATCTATGCCTGCTCGAAATAAAGTCTGGGCAGGGAAGATAAAAAATAAAGCGAAAAAAAGGTTTGTAAAAAGAAAAGTAGTGAAGAAAAAAAGGAGAGAAAAAAAGAAAAGAAGGGTGTGTGTGTGTAACCATTATTTCCTCTGTGAGCGGCATTTTCCAAGCTGTTTTTCAACTTTCTCATCTCTTGAAAACCAATTGTGTCTTTATTTGTTTAATGTGTTTACATTTATGAAAATTAGAATTTCCTTATTCTATAAAAACGTAAAATTTTAGACCTTTCCCTCCACCATTTAAGTAAAATATCAATTCCGGGACAAACAATGCTCGGATAGAAAGAGAAAGATGAGTAGTACAATGAACAGAGCATCTGAAGAAAATAATACTATAATTGAATTATATCATTATCAAAATTTGTTTGGTTTAAAAATATTTTGCTGAAAAACCTGTTATGAGACTCAGCTACATAAAATATTACGTGAAAATTTTAGCGAGCTTTAATACTGGCGAACCGACTGGTCGCCAAAGGCGGCTAGTAAAAGATAAAAATTGTGTATTTGGTCTAAAAAATTCAGCAAATTCTTTGTTATGGCATTTGTTTAATATCGCTTGAATGTGCTATTTTCTACCAAAATTAAACACATTTTACTTTTAACAAACGTGATGTTATTCAATGATAAGGTAATAAATGATACAGATTTTGTGTATTAAATTATGTAGTAGTTATTAGTAAAAAAAATTAAAATGAATTCGAGAGTGTCATGAATAAAAAATGTTCCCAGTATTACGTGTCCCCATCCTATGGAAGGACATTGAAGGTTTTAACTTCTAAAACACCGGCGTCCTGGCACAGGGGTAGTGCGTCTTCCCCATAATCTGGGAGTCCCTGGTTCGAATCGCGGCTTGGGCATGGTTGTTCTTGTGTGTTCTATCTGTAAGGTGTGTAAGGGGAAAGGGGGACTGCGCAAGGATCTGTAAAAGGGGACTGCGGAAGCAGATGTGATGAGTGAGTAGCAAAAATCGTGCTCTTGATCCTAATTAGCACTACAACAAAACAAGAGAAGCTGATTTGGCTTAAATTGCTGAACACCTTAACGAGCTTGTCCGTGGCAAGTGCCATAAGAAACAACAACAACAACTTTTAAAATATATACATCTTGAGTTGACACACTTCAGATTCGAGATAATTTTCAGGAAATATGCAGGATATCTTTAATATTTCAATTGTCTCTATATTAAATTAACTTCTACCTTTGACAGAAAATGAACATTTTTTACCGTTAGTTATCATATGGGCCCCAAACTGGAGAACTTATTGATTTATTAATTTACATTTTGAGAAGTTTATTCACTTATCATGTTTATCGAAATGTCTTATTTAAGTGGATGTAGGTGATGATTTTGTAATAATAATAATTTTTCAAAGATCATGCATTATCACTAATAAGACTTGGATTTTTTTTTAAAAAATGTATTAAGAGTTATATCACAATTTTATGGTTCCCATTTATAATATCCATCAAGACTACAGAAAATGGATATAAATATCACAGTTTATATGCAGGTGAAAGCAAAGATGCAAGATTTTATAAAGCTATTGATTGAGTGTGCAGTAGTTAAATAA
Organism: Argiope argentata; assembly: GCA_026289955.1. Classification (NCBI taxonomy): domain Eukaryota; kingdom Metazoa; phylum Arthropoda; class Arachnida; order Araneae; family Araneidae; genus Argiope; species Argiope argentata. The sequence goes on along the minus strand of JAOUZG010043370.1, from coordinate 2,227,110 downwards.
TGGGTAAGTTAATTAAGATTTATTATCAAAATTTCTGGAATTAAAAGAAAAAAGATTTTGGATACCTATTTTTTTAAAAAAAGCTTTCAAATTACAGACCTTTGAGAGAATATATTTTCCACACAATTTTTGAGAAGAAAGCATTCTATTTGATTCCAAATATTAACGTAGAGAATGTTCGCATTTCATGCACTATCTTTTTACTTATATTAATAGCATTCAAGTTGTTGTTCAATAAACATTCTTGTGAATACAAATGATCCCCTCTTTGTGTGTGAAATATATATTAATATATAATACTGCAATATTTGAATTATTATGAAAATAATAATATTTATCACAGTCATAGAACTAGTTATCAGGATCTAATCCTGATTTTTTTCAATTAAACATTTCATACAAGAAATTTCAATCCATAATTAATCAATTCAGTGTAGTTTTAAATTTTGTTAGAAGAATAACCATTTACATTTGATGGAACAACTTTTCTCCTTGGCAGTTGATATATGGGGCTCCTGCCTGCTGTTTACTCCCTGTTCGTAGCATTCCGCCCCCTAAAACGGGGACTTGCGTGGCAGGCATGGGCCCCAACGGTAATGGAATTACCATGAGCTTTACACTTTGCTGTTATTGTTAATAAAAACATATCGAAGGGCACCTAGTTTATCCAAGTCCTCCATCAACCACTTCCACTGAGCACAGCTGCAACAGCAGTCTCCAATTTATCAGCTCATTCACTCGAAGCTCTCTGGGCTCGAGCAAAAGTCAAAAATATCTGCTCCAGGGAGGTGTCGCTTATCAAATAATCTTCAAGTTCAAAGTCCGTTTTCATGTGTGACATGAATTTGAAGAGGCGGCCTAAAGTAATGGAAGGATTCACCACGTGGTACTGAAGCATGCCCTGAAAGAGAGGAGAAAAAAAAATTAAAGAATAAATGATGCCGGTTGATTCGTTTCAAACATGAAAATGAATATTCTTGATAAATTCTAGTATTGTGAATATAATAATATTTAAATAAATAAGTATTCTATTAATAAAGGAGTATTCTTGAATATTCTAGTATTCTTAACTAATCAAGGGCAAATTCGTTTCAAACGTAAAATGCTTGATAATTTCTAGTATTGCAAGGTCAAAAGGAATATTCTAGTATTCTTGATTAGTCAAAGGTCGATTAAATCATTTTTTTAAACTATAACTTTTTTTTGAAAAATTGCCTTTAATGTAAAATCTATGTAAGGTACTTGAAATAGTAAATTTTGACCAATTAAAATAGCAAAATATAAGAATCACTATCAGAAAGAAATTTTATATATTGTTTTAACAAATACGGTGTTTTGTTTTTCGTTTATATATTATATAATTATGCATTATAGAAAGATGAGGAGTTAAGTTCTAAAATAGTTTTAATCAAAAAAGTAAAAAAAAAAATCAAAGACAAAACTTAAGCATAATTGAAGTGATATTTAATTATATTAGTTGGCATTATTTTTTAAATTTAAGAACCATCATATAAGATAAATCTTGCGAATTATAATTCATCGAGAATGTTATTTGTATAATGTTTTAATTTTCAAATAATACTTGACATTAATTTGAATAAACTCGATTGTACGGCCTTTATAATTACAAAATTCTTATTTTTATATTTCAATTAAAGTAATTTACGTTAATTTATAAAAAATATTTAAATGATATCAAATAATTACATACATTTAAAGATTTTACACCAATAAAATTCGAGCACGTGAGTTCCCAAAAAGTTATAGGCAATTACCTGGTTTGCGTAGTTAATAACACTCAAAAGAGACTAATATGATAACGTAAAATTTACAAAAATAATAACTCACTATCACATTTATGATAGAAATCTGAAATGAAGAGTCATTCAACTTTATCTAAATGATTCTTAAAACAGCGAAATCTCATTCCATTTTCCCAGCCCGCATCCTTAAGAAGAATTCGTTTAGTTCCATGCCGCCATTCTGTCGTATTTGAGTCTTGGATACCGTTGCAGTTTATGATACAAGTTTTGATTACATAATTTTAGCAAAGAGATATAATGAAGACTTTAGAACTCTCTTTCAGGGCAAAAAGGAAAATGAGAGAGTCCTGACTCATTTAAAAAATTAAAACTGTGAGCCTTTAAGTATTTTGTAAAAAAAGCTTAAAAACTTACTTATTTTTTATGCTCAATATCATTATAGTTTTAATTTTATTACTATACCCATGAGGCAATTTATTAGAACTTTCACATATCTACCATGCCATTTGACTATCTTATTTCGTGCCGAGTTGTATGCTTCCAACTCTTCTTCGGGGGAAATAAATTTTTTGGGTCACATGTTTATCTTTTATAAAGTTGTGGAGATTACCTCTAATGTGAGGATATAAACCTAATCTTAACACTCGATACATAGTAACTTCAAGAACACATAAAAATATAAGAAAATAAGTCATGCTTTTAATTCGAAAATAAAGGATTGAAAATTGAACAGTTCAGGAGATTGGATATTTAAGAATTTTCCTTTATTCACCAAGACATACTAATAGATCAGTACACAAATATTCAAGTACATAAAGCATCTTTTTTTATACAGTTTTATACAGTATACTTTTTTTATACAGTTTTTATGATTCAACTTTCCTTCACATTTTGAAATAAAAGCAACTAGAGCAATATAAAGTTAAGAAAAAATCAGAAAAAATACAAATTAAGGCCAGAAATTGAACAATAAACTATTCATACAAAAATAAATTATTTAATAAATAATTAACATTTAGTATATCAAAGTGAAAAATATATTTGGAAATAATACTTTTCGTTCATTTCGAGTTGAAGATCTGTTCACTGAAGTTCTAAATTGAATAAAATTCACCGCAACGAAAGCATATATTAGATTTTAAGTAACATCATTTAGCTTATACTCTCAAAATTTGAGATTATAAATACATGATACCAGTATACTTATATTTTTATTTAAATATAGATAATTAAAAGGAGTTGGACAGATTTATGGATCATTTACTTCATTTCCTGATTTATGTTTACTTCAAATTGGAAAAAGTTTAAGATTATATTTGTTGACATTATGCAATATACTATTTTAAAAAGTAAATATCTCGAACAGGTAAAAATAATTAAATGCAAACTTTAAATAGAGTTTTTTCAGTTCATTTTGAAAATGATCCGGCATTTTAGAATAAATGCTTCCATACCTGATGATCATCTTTCAGATTGGCTCCTATCAAATTACTTTCAATATGTGCCTTAATAGAAGTAATTCTCTGAAGATTTTCTTGGTCTTCTCTTTTCATTTTGATTATTAATGTATATCCTTGACCGTATTTGGTCTTCAATTGCTGAATAGAGCCAAGGCACCTGAAACGACCGTTCACCATAATGGCCAATCGGTTACACAAGGCTTCGCTTTCTTCCATGCTGTAAACAAGAAAATATTCACATTAATTTTTATCAAAACATCTCGAGCTCATATATTTTATCTTTATAAATCTTTTATTATAGTTTGACTTATTTTTAGGTTATTAAACAAGCATCTTTGAAACTAATTTTTCAATCAAAATTTTTATATACTAGATTTTTGCAAATTCGTAAAAATATATCATAAAAGATTTGTCAGATATGTTTTTGTTCGTAAAAATGTGTTATCAATCATGATAAAATATTTTTAGATTTTTAATCTCTAGTTAATAAGAGTTTTACTTAAATTTTAATTCCATGAGAAAAGTACTCTTCTGAATTAAATTTTCGGAGAAAAAGAACTGATTTAAGGATTCCATAGTTTTTGTTAACAATTATTTTAATACGGGTGGGAATACATTTATGTGAACAAAAAATACCAAGAAATGCTTCATATAAAATATATCTATAGAAGATATCGCCTATAACATTTTGTAAAGCATTTTTATGTATCCTCTAAACATAATGGTAGTTCATCTGGATTTTTCATTTATCGTTTGAAAATTTAATTTTGTTGATAGAAATTTTTTTCACTCTATTGATTTTTTAGAATGGCAAATTGTTATTTACAAAATGATTAAAAATTATTTTCTGGATTAAACTGCTTTTCCAAAAAAAATAACATTGAAATGTTGCAAAAAAGAGAGAAAAAAACTTGAAGATCGTTGATCAAGAACAAAAGATTTGATTAGAATAAAAATGTTTCAAAATAGTAGTGAGTCCGTCATAGATGATCCATGATCTTACAGATAATAAATTTATTAATGATCAAAATACCGATAAGGTCCGAGTATTGGCGCTGGGCGATCGTCCTCTAACTTATTGAATGAGTTACTGCATTATTTGGTTCTTTCAAGCAAATTTAAAATGTTATTATCATGTAAGAACGTAATATTGTTTTTTTATAAGGTGTTTTTGAATAACTGAAGATCGAAATTACTTAAGAAATGCATTAAGCATAAATGGCAATATTCATCAACATCTTTTAATCGCATACATTTTTTACCTGATTTTACCAGTATTGCA
>JAOUZG010043370.1:2197173-2209126 GCA_026289955.1 Argiope argentata | reverse complement strand
AATGTGATGAGTGTGCTGCAAAAGTCGTACTCTTGACCCTAGTTGGCGCTACTAGAAAACAGGAGACGCTGATTAGGCTTATATATCTGATTAGATTGTCCGTGGCAAGTACCATAAGTAACAACAACATTATATATTAAAATGCAGCTTTAGTTTGAAATATTTTTTTTATATTTATATTTGGATTGTTTCCAAACGAATGAATTTATTGTATATTTGCATGTATATGTTTCCCAACAATTCCTAACAAAGTAAACATACGTTTTTCTACCAAATTAGAAATACTAATTAACACAAAATCAAATTTTTATTTGGAGATTTCTATAAGAATATAGGCAGTTGAAAAACAATTATAAAATCACATTTTTGTATTGGTTCACTCCATGGTTGATAGCGATATGAAGGTGTAAAATACTCTCTATGTTTGGACATGCGATTAAATGGATGGAAGAAAACTTACTTTTGCAACATTTGAATACCGGATTATTTCTATCCATAGTGGATGAATTGCAATTCAGTTCAAGTGCGTCTGGTGGCACATTTTCGCAAAAAGCGTTGCCAAATGCGACTGCGAAAAGGTTCGAGATTCCCGATGAAAGACTGAAGGCTGGCACAATACGGAGAGTCCATATTGCTTCATTTATGTGACTTTTGGTAGACCCCGAAAATTGACTTATAAGTAGTATAGACTTCAGTATAGAAGAGCAGCCCACACCTAAAAATTAATGTTTTATTAAATTAATGTTTATTTTAAAAAATCACATAACTATCTATTTTGAGAACGACAACAGTGAAATGGAATTGATACTAACCAACAATGGAGCATAACGCTACTACAGTGGAAAATGCAGTGTTTCCTTTTTTGAATAAAAATGATATTAAGTAGCTGAGAGGAATCGCTGCCCATCCATAAAGCAGCATGAGTGCAATGGCTGCTCCTAGAAAAACAAGGAGGGAAATTCAATTTTATAAAGTGAAGAAAGTAAATTCAACATGATAGACATGAATAAAGGAAGAAATAAAATAGAAAATATGAAACAATTGAAAAAAATGAGGAGGATCAAATCATTATATACATGATATATAATCAATGAATTTGCTTAATTACAACTGATTCAAAGAGACTGAATTAATTCACACTCTCCCTATTATATATATATGTAGTGATATTTTAAACTCTAATTTTAAATGTAATTAATTCCCAAAGGTATGTCTTAATTTAGCTCATAGTAATTTCCTTCTAAAATGTTATTTCCTGATCCATTAATATATCAAATAAAGTATTATAAAGTAAATACGCAATTGAGTGTAATTATGTGGATAGATAATATATCTCTGGTTTAAATGTTCTTTTAGAGGATTCCTTCGATGAGTAATAAATCACTTATATAAAACAGATACTTTCAAATAATCTTGTATCTCTTATCAAGGTCAAATGTATTAGAATTAATGTCAAAAAAACTACGCGTGTGTGATTTATGATGATATCATAGTATATAAGTCGAGAGAATTGTTTTGTTCATTTTTGAACTCTTCTTGTGTCAATGTGCTGTGCTGCCGAATAAAGCGAAATTAAAAAGACAATATGTGTTCATTTGATGATTTTCGGCCACGACTCTCCTCTCTGCTCTCTCTCTCTCTCTCTCTCTCTGTGTGTGTGTGTATAATATTTATATTAATTGTAATTATTCAATAAAAAGTAACTAAAATTTTTTCTTTGTTGACCTAAGTAAATTTTTTTTCTATTACTTATTTCCTCTAGCTTTCAAAACAAGTAATATTATAAGTAAACAAAAAATATTTATGCATGAGGAAATGAAATATTTATGAAAAAAAGTCTCTAATTCTCCATAAATAAATATTTACTATTAATTGCTTGATGAGTCATACAAGAAAAGTCAGAAGTCATACAATAAGTACTCAAAAGCATTTAAAATAATCACAAAAATAAGAAAGTATTAATAAATAGCCGTAAATAAATTTAGGAATAAATGTGAGCCGATTGCAATTGAAGAAATAAATTGGGATTTTTTTAACTAATGAACAACAACAAAAAAACATTGGAACTAAATTTTGCATTCAGAAGAAAATTTATATAAAGCGAAATAATGAGTAAATAAAATATTATTGAATAAAATACAAAGTAACTCCTTGTGTTTAGATATTGTATTGTCACAACATTTCTATAAAAGGCCGTTTGAAAGAAAGTAAACAAAAGTTTAAAGACGCTCCGTCACTATTTTCTTAAATTAACACTCCTTTCCGATTAAAAGAATAGATGTTAAGTATAAAGAATTCTTAAAAAGGATTTGAAGTGCCTTGTTGTAGAAAGATGAACGTGAAAATCAAAACATTCTAAGGTTTTTCTTCAGTTATAAAGGAATATTTCAGAAAATAAGAATCTAACTTTCATTTTTCTGCTGCACCAAAACCTTTTAATTTAAACTAGGTTAATTTTTACTTTTTCATTTACTAGGTTAATTTTATGTTTGTATTGAACTATGTTAGATTTATTGATATTAGTAATAATTTTATTCAAACAACTTTATTTATTTTAAATAACACGCTTCGAAATTACTATTCACCTATTATTTGTTTGAAACTAAGTATAAAACTTTAAACATGGATTTTCAAATTCTTATTTGTCTTGTTTCTTTGTTCATAACTATATGGATAAAAAAATTCTCAAAGCAAAATTACCATCTCAACGACTGAAACGAAAATTTGAATGAATAGAAGTATCAACAGAATGATGCATTTGGCATGCTTGCATAGATTGAAACAACCCCGAGATCTCTTTCTCAGCATCTCCCGTTATTTTGAGCCAATTTTTCTAAATATTTATATTCCTTGGGGGGGGGTATCAATATGCAGAATTAATAACACAAAAATAATTAGTGACTACAATTATAAAATTTGAAAATTATGCAAAAATAAATATGTAAATGACCTTTTCTGCTAATTCAATTTATAGATTTTTAAAGAGGCCATTCCTTCAAATTGAAGCACTTTTTTAAGTTGAAAATAGATTTTTATAGAATACGAGCAATAAAAAGTATCAAAGTACATTTTTCATGGACTGTGGAAGCATCTTGTTAGAGTAAAAAATAAATTTTTTATAATGTTTACCTATAGATTCCGAGTGCTTCCCAAAGAATTCAGTATTTGCGAAAATGGCATAAGGAATGAGGAACAACATGGAAATAATGAAAAATACCATGTAATCCCAGAGTAACATGGCACCCCAGTACATCATGGTTGGTATACCATTCATAAGTTGCAACAATTTTGCCTTCGTTATTCTTTCATGTACTGGAAGCAACACGAAACTAGCAGACACATAAGCAAATGCTAGAGGTATAAAAATGGCGGCCAGTATAGTAGCCATGGCGCCTTGTCCATTTGAATGCATCACTTTGAGAATTGGTAGGGGTGCATTCGTCAGCGTGATACTGCCAGTACTTGTCACGTTCTTCAAAAGAGCAGTATGCGCCAGAAGAAGAGACATTGATACTGCATGGTAAGGTTCTCCATTGAACCAGGCAGTCAGATTCAATGTACCATTAAAATACTGGTCAACAGCTGCACCAACAATCAAATTTTTTAAGTATTTAGAAATATCGTTTTTACCGTAGTCCAGGACATATTGAGTAGGCTTTGAAACATTTTGGGCATTTATTTGATTAAATTTGAATATATTCTTTAGAGTATCTGTTAAGTCAGAAAGTGGAGGTTTTTCGCTGTAATAGAATCCGTCAGTTTTTCCGTAAACAGAGCCGATATCAAGTTTCAGGGGATCGAATGTAGTCTTGAACTGAAAACTGTTGTTCTTTATGAGGTAAAGGCATATGGTGGTCAGAAAGAATGGAAGAACCACTTGGACAATCAGAATGCTCCAGAAACGCTTGGAATAATTAAACCTCTTCTTAATCAAAGCAAGAAATTGGTTCATGGGATGGCGGTAAGGTCTTATGCAAGGTGAATCTCCGTAGATGTCTAAAAATGCAAATAATTTCAATAAATAATACATGTCATATATTCAGTTCATATGAATTAATCTTATAAAATAGCTATATAATTGAATTATACATTTCAAATTATTTTTTGAAAAGTGCAAAATAAATTTCATATTTAGTCATAAATTTCCCTAGAATTTGAGATATCAACTTGCTAATATTGATTAGATTCTTAAGAAATAATACTGTCAAATTTTAATATATTTATGCCTATGTTATTTTTAACGTCTTTCTGTGAAACCGTCTCAAGAACAGAGTAATCTAATATTATTGAATCAAAAGATTCAAATACATTGACTGCGTACAATAATGAATTGTTTAAATTCATAATGTATTATTGCGAGTAGTTAAATAATTCCGATTATCATTAAATGTATTTGAATGTAATTTTATTTTAAACAATATTAAACTTTTTTATCTTGTGATTAACTTATATTCAAATAATTTTCCATTGAAATATTTCGTCATACTTCGTTAATAGATTGCAATTTACAATTAATTTCAAGCAAGAAAGTTTGTAGCAAGAAATTTGGTAAAACTTTAACATTTAGTAATGTGGATAAATAATGTTCTCCCTTACCTTTTCCTATTCGTTATAAGCTCCAATTGTTATTTATTATAAATTAGTTAATTTAAAAATAGGCTGATTTGAATAAAAAAAGCTACAAGGAAATGATTGTTAAATTTTTCATTAAAAAATACCTTTGTTTTTCAATTACTTTCTATTTTACTTAAAACATTCTATGCCTTAGTTAATGTCCCCATAAAAATGATCGAAAAAATGTTAAGGTTTCGTCATCTAAAAGTTTTTTGGATTATGGATTTTTTTAAAGCTATTTTCGATGACAATTTTTTCAGTAGTTTCTATTATGCATTTCATAAAGAATGTAAAATTTTAATAATTTATGAATATAATAAAATAATATTAATTAATAAAAATAATTTATGAAAATAATAATTATTATCATCTAATATTTAACCCTTTATAGTCAACAATTTTTTTACCTAAGGATAAAATTTCTTTCTTTTTTCGACTTCGGAGTTCTACCTTTCCCCCCTTGGTGGCAACACTTACAGCTGCTGGCAGATACGGATATGCCGAAAACGTCACAATAAACTATTGTGGAATACTGAGGCAAAATGATTCTGGAGGTATGTTCGGCACACCTGATGTTAAAGGGTTAATCTAAATTTTCAATTTCTTGTTAATTTTTTAAATTAATGCAAAAAATGTTGATTGTACATGTATAGTTAGAATGTAATTTTTTATAGCAAAGAATCAAGTGAGGAATATAAGAAAACAAAATTTATAAAAATAATTATGTGCCAAATCATGAATGTAATACATTAAAATTATGCTTTTGTCGATAGCCCTGAGCTGCGAAATAGTCACATTATTCTGTACAAGGTTTCTAAAATATTAGTAAATGGATTTTTACTTCTCTTATTTTCTCCCTCTTGTTATACTGTTTTTTCATGCCTACATCACATAAATGTGAACATTATCTTAGATTTAATAATCATTATAAAATTCTTGCTATATCGTAATAGTTACTAAGATAAATGTTGATTATTAGATTAACATTTGATATTTATATTATAATTAGGTACTAAAATAAATGGTTGTTTGCTTTTCACTCTCAACCTATAACTTGTTCAATCATTGTCGATATATATATATATATATATATATATATATATATATATGAATTAAAATCATTACTTTATAGAATATAATTTCTAGTTAAATAACATATTAAAGTGAGTAGAATCATTAGAAAGAAAACATATCAGATATGCCATACAAAATTCTCATTGGATATAATATCATTTGTCGGAAAATGCAGTCAAAAACCCAACAAAACATGAAGGGAAAAAAACGATTATTCTTACCTTGAACCTCATCGCCCTGTTTATCTTCTGTAGAACCGGCATTATACTTCATATCAGAAATATTTGAAACCCTATTAAGATAATCGAAACTTAAAAAATATTCAAGATATGAATAACAACTATATACAGAAAACCATAATAATAGAGGAAATGAATATATAATAAAGAGGTTTGATTACAAAACGATACAATAAATAAAAATTATACTGAAAATACTAGATGAAAAACTTTAAAATTAGGCATGTAATCAAAATTAAAATATACTTCCATCAAATTCCATCTTGACATCAGGGAATTTGATGAACACTTATTTTAAATCTGAAAATATTTACTATAATATAATAAGAATATTTTTTTCGATAAATTTAAGGACTGCTCAGAGTAATCAAATATCTGAGGACATATTTAAAAAAATGATTTTTTAAAAAATGGCTTTGTTTCACTTTAAAATCATATACATTATTACTCACTTAAGGAAAACATCTTCCATAGTTGTTATTGTTATTCCAAAAGAGAGCACACCTAATTCTTTTTTACGATCTTCCAGCTCTCTAAACATGTCTCCGAACTCGTTGCTGGTGTTTGTGGACAGACTGAAGGATATTTCTTTCTCGAGTTCACTTCTGAGACTCGCCTCGGGGATATGCTTCTGGATGAGCAATGTCAAGGCTTGCAAATCAAAATTTTGATCTTTCACAACATGCAGGTGATACCCAGTACCTAAACGGATGAGAAATATTTAAAAGAAAAGTGAAAATTATCTTTATTATGCAGATAAGAGTCTTAGCAAACAATAATTTATTGTTTGATTTTCAAATTCATTCTCTTCTTTCTAAAATTGTAAAACTATATTTTTCGGATTCAGGCTGTGGAATGACTAGTTTTCCATTATTCGAAAGAAAAGTTCATCCAAATGCGAAATGTCTGAGAATTACTGATCTACAGACTATCTTCTATGCACAGTGTAAAAAAAACTTAACATATAAAAATTAATGTTCTGAGTCAAATTTAAGAAATTTGGATATTAATTTTCAACAAAAAATAAGTACTTTATAAAATTCAAAACTAATGCTTGCAAATAAAGTTTACATTTTTAGAATTGGATATAAAAACATCCGTGCATTTAAAGCAATCAAATGCAGAGGTTCATTCACTTTACGAGGAAGTATCAAAATCTTGCTTTTATATGATTACAAAATTAAGCAAATTTCTCACTCATTGATAATATTTAAGGAAAATCTCAAAGCAAACAGTTACATCAAGACACCAAAAAGAAAAGTTGACATTTAAATAATGACACAAAAAGTGAATTTTTATACGACAGACAGTGACGAAATATTCAGAATGCCGGATACTTAATGGGAACATTCAATAGCAGACTTGTAGGATACATTACCGTGAACAAGAATAATGGCAGCCAATAAAAAGGGATTCACATTAATAGGAGTAAAATACATTCTGATATCTCATGCGACAATAATATTATGAGATTTGATTGCTTCTCGTGTACGTAGTAAGGAGTAAGAATAATAATTAACCAAAAAAAATCGAATTCGAAATTTTGTCCAATCCTCATGTTTCAGACTTACCTGAGTTTTTAAATCAAATTTCTGTTTCAATCTATTGGAAAAAATGTTCCTAAAACACAAATATTATTTTCGGACATTATTGCCTGCATGCCAGGTATTAATCGTCAAGACAATTCTCCAAGAAGTACACGACTCATCAGTAAAGATACTAAATTCACGCCAAAGGTTAAGGTTTCGTAGCTCATATAGGTCTGTTCTCCAAGGAGTGCATGACTGATCAGTAAAGATACTGAATTCACGCCAAAGGTTGTGTTTCGTAGCTCATATAGGTCTATTCTCCAAGGAGTGCATGACTGATTAGTAAAGATGCTAAATTCACGACAAAGGTTAATATTTCGTAGCTCATATAGGCCTATTCTCCAAGGAGTGCATGACTGATCAGTAAAAATACTAAATTCACGTCAAAGGGTAATATTTCATAGCTCTTGTATGCAAATTCTCCAAGGAGGACATGACTGATCAGTAAAGATACTAAATTCACGCCAAAGGGTAATATTTCATAGCTCTTGTATGTAAATTCTCCAAGGAGGGCATGACTGATCAGTAAAGATGTTAAATCCTTGTCAAATGGTAATACTTCTTAGCTCATATTGGTCAATTCTCCAAGGAGGGCTTGACTGATCAATAAGGATGCTAAATCCACGTCAAAGGGTAATATTTTGTAGTTATTGTATGACGATTCTCCAATGAGGGCATGGCACATTAAAAAGATACTAAATTTACGTCAAAGGGTAATATTTCGTTGCTATTGTATGACGATTCTCCAATGAGGGCATGACACATTATAAAGATACTAAATTCACGTCAAAGGTTAATATTTCGTAGTTATTGTATATCAGTTCTCCAAGGAGGACATGGCAAATCAGTAAAGATACCAAATTAACGTTGAGGGTTAATATTTCTTAGTTATTGTATGTTAATTCTATGGAAAGTATTGTCTGGGATAACAATTTTATTAGAGAGTATGGTAGAAGGTCCTGAGGAAAATACTCCCGCTGTTTTTAAAATCGTAAAGGGAAACTTTTAATGCTGCAACTTTCCAAAATCATTTATTATGTTGCTAGAAATTTGGCCTGCATTGCATTATAGGTAATTCATGATAGAATGACAATTTTGAGTGAATCAAGTTGATTGAGTCTAAATTTTTGCAATTACTCATGTATATTCCAATGGTTTGAAATTGCAACATTATATTTAATGTATTTTAAGGAATTTATTTATATTTTAAAATGTATCACTCTTTCATAACTTTGTTCAATTATCTGTGGCATTTGCAAATGATAGCACAATAAAATGACTAAATACAATATTCCAATTCTCTAAATATTCACAATCTTCTATTCAAATAGGTCTCACCGAATTTTTGTTTGAGGAACATGGGTGATCCACAGCACTGCAATTCCCCTTCCGCCATAATTGCTATGCGGTCTCCTAAAATGTCCGCCTCTTCCATATAGTGAGTGGTCAGAATGATGGTTCGATTATGTCTCATCTCCAGCAAAGCATCCCAAACACTTCGCCTCGCTTCCACGTCCATGCCTGATGTCGGCTCATCTAAGAACAAAACCTAGAAATAAATGGCATGCTTGTTACACGCACTAAAGAGATAATAAAATAATTGTTTAAAATTTAGTATCGTCGATTAATCTAATACTTATAACGATTAGACAGAAGTTTAGAGAGGGAACACACTTCTGATCCACCAATCAAGGCAATTGCAAGACTCAATTTTCTCTTCATCCCGCCTGACAAATTCTTGGTCAACTCAGATTTCTTGTCAGCCAGTTTCATGATATCCAATATTTGATTAACTTCGAAATTCAGATCTTTCCAGAGAACTCCTTTCATCTGTAGTTTTTGAAAGAAAAAAAAAGCAAATATATATATATTTAGTAAGGAGGTCATAAGGTATCATAAAAATAAAAGTAATATATGCTTTATAGTGTGTAGAACTGATACCGATTGTAAGCAAATCGGATAATGAATGCTTTTGTGGAATATTTTTATGCTGGGAAACAATATATATTAGAGCAATTAAAAAAATAGAAGAAGCATACAAAGTAAGGATTTGATCTAAAGTTTAAAAAATATCATCTTGAAAACATCGATTGATAGGACCAGACAAAAAGTGGACAGACGAAAAGGCAAACAAACCAATATAAACTTGGTGAAACAAAAAGTAAAATGAACAATATAAAACATATGAATGGGTACTGGAATGTAATTTTCACACTTTTATTTGTTACATAACTGATAGCTCTAAATTCTGCTGCTTTTGTTGACTACTCTGAAAAATTCTCTCAGCATGTCCTACAACTGAAATGCTTTCAGAATGAACATTTTATTAATAATATTAAGGATCTAAGAATGGAAAAGTGTTAAGAATAGTGTTTCTTGCAAAAAAAAGATCGTAACTCTGTTATTACTTGCTAATAAATGCAGTAAAACCATTTATTTATGTAATTTTAAGTTTCTGAAATTTGAAAATATCTTCATAAAACTCTACGATAAATTGGAAACTAATAAACGATATCAGAATCAAATCACATAGATGATGACATTCATCTTTTAACGGATTAAGTTCGTCAAATCGTGGCCTGTTATAAGGCACAGAATGACCAATTAAATAAAAGAGAAAATATCTTTTATTTCTGAAGAAATCTATTGTCCCCGTCTTTTACAAAATTAATTTCATTTTCTTTGAAAAAAAAGAAACCCTTGATTTGATATGAATTTTTTAAATCAATGCGTATTTTATCTAAAACTTTTGAGAAATATTGTTTTATAAGAAGGATTATTTCGTTGAAGAATATTATTTACAAAATGAATAAATTATTATAACAATTAAATAAATACCCACAGCGGCATAAATTTTCAGATGTTCCTCCACCGACAGCGTGTCATAGAGGACATTGTGCTGAGGACAAACACCGAGGCCACGGCGAGCTCTCGCCGTCTGTGCCAGAATGTCAAGACCACTTATGGAAGCGGTGCCACTGGTTGGTGTATACAGACCTAAAATTATCAGAAAAAAAATACTACTGAACGAAGACTTAAGTTTGAATTTCGTTTTATTATTATCAAATATCTAAAACTATTCTTTAGACGTAATTGGGAAATTCGCACTCTAAGATGAAGACAGATTCCCGTAACTTTCAAAATCCACCGTATGTAAAAATGAAGGGTGTAAGATTTTAATGGTTTTTAACCTATGACAATTTTATTGTATAACATTTAATTGACTCCCAAATACAAAACGAACACCTAAACACACTTAAAATCATTGATAGAATATATACACGTACACTGTTTTGCAAATTTAAATTGTGTTCTCTAAAACGGATGCATTGACTGCTAATAGATCGATTTAAAATTCATTTAATATGAAACTTGCCAGAACGTATTAAATGTGATCATAGCAGAAATATTGATTAGTCCTGGTGTTTTACAACATTACAATAAACGATACTATGCTCCCAAAATATTTTGTACAAAAAGCCATATTGTGTACGTGGGTAATATCCTTTTCTTAGTTAAAATTTTCCTCTTTTATTACTGTAACGCGTGAAATGCGTGTTATATTACATGTGGATAGTTATCCGCAGGCATTACATCATCTGATATTTTTTTAAAATTTGATTTATGGAAGATTAATGGCTTAGCAAAATGAAGCAGGTCATTGAATAATAGTGTAATGCGATTTTCACGATAAAGTGTAGTATTTAAAATCCTGAATAATTTTGTAATTATCTTATACAGTATCTTGAGTTAATAGAAAATGTCAGCATGCTCTTTATATCCTCAGAAATGTCACTTCATTGTCGACGTTTACTTTTCGAAAGATAAAAAAATCAGTTAAATAGGAGTGAAGACTGTTTCGTATGAAATTTGCTAAACAGCGGCTTTTAAACATTTCAAGAACTAATCTCGGACCAGATATATCCCTTAGAAGAGGTGACAAGCCATAATTAGGCTCCTTAATTAGCCGCGTATTTCTTGGAAGAGAAATTTATTAAGATCCATAGAAGTTTAAAATGAAATAAATTTATGTTTGACTCTCTTCATAATTTTCGTGGAATCTCTTTGCTGGGATTTTATGTTAATTATTATCATGTGATAACACAATGCTGATTTGGTTAAAGATTTATGAAACCTCAAAATGCATAGGCAACAAATTGGCATTTTAACGTTTTTTTGGCGGCAACACTTTTCCGCTTTTATGGTTATTAACGACAATGTCATATAATGCAGAAGTTTGTCACATTTGGCGATTTATCGGCAAATAAAGTTACAACTTGATTTTTAAACTGGTTTCAAGCAATCACGAAACTATTCGATTACGCAAGTGTCGATATTTAGTAAAAGGATTTTTTTTTTCATCTTAAAATTGGATTAGCTCTGAAGCTTTGTTTGTCAGCTAGAAAATTAAAAATGAAAGTTTAAAAAGTTATATAT